>CAWVNZ010000863.1:0-203380 GCA_963930735.1 Dioctria linearis | reverse complement strand
CTATAGAAAAGGCAATCCCTGCGCAATTAAAATTTGCGACAGTAAAAAATTATTTTTTGCAAAATTTACTGTAGAAAAGGCAATCCCTGACGCAATTAAAATTTGCGACAGTAAAAAATTATTTTTTGAAAAATTTACTGTAGAAAAGGCAATCCCTGGCGCAATTAAAATTTGCGACAGTAAAAAATTATTTTTTGTATAATTTACTGTAGAAAAGGCAATCCCTGGCGCAATTAAAATTTGCGACAGTAAAAAATTAATTTTTGAAAAATTTACTATAGAAAAGGCAATCACTGGCGTAATTAAAATTTGCGACAGTAAAAAATTATTTTTTGAAAAATTTACTGTAGAAAAGGCAATCCCTGGCGCAATTAAAATTTGCGACAGTAGAAAATTATTTTTTGAAAAATTTACTATAGAAAAGGCAATCCCTGGCGTAATTAAAATTTTCGACAGTAAAAAATTAATTTTTTAAAAATTTACTATAGAAAAGGTAATCCCTGGCGCAATTAAAATTTGCGACAGTAAAAAATTATTTTTTGCAAAATTTACTATAGAAAAGGCAATCCCTGGCGTATTTAAAATTTGCGACAGTAAAAAATTAATTTTTGAAAAATTTGCTATAGAAAGGCAATCCCTGGCGCAATTAAAATTTGCGACAGTAAAAAATTATTTTTTGCAAAGTTTACTGTAGAAAAGGCAATCCCTGGCGCAATTAAAATTTGTGACAGTAGAAAATTATTTTTTGAAAAATTTACTATAGAAAAGGCAATCCCTGGCGGATTTAAAATTTGCGACAGTAAAAAATTATTTTTTGAAAAATTTACTGTAGAAAAGGCAATCCCTGGCGCAATTAAAATTTGCGACAGTATAAAATTAAATTTTGAAAAATTTACTATAGAAAATGCAATCCCTGGCGTAATTAAAATTTGCGACAGTAAAAAATTATTTTTGAAAAATTTACTATAGAAAAGGCAATCCCTGGCGTATTTAAAATTTGCGACAGTAAAAAATTAATTTTTAAAAATTTACTATAGAAAAGGTAATCCCTGGCGCAATTAAAATTTGCGACAGTAAAAAATTATTTTTTGCAAAATTTACTATAGAAAAGGCAATCCCTGGCGTATTTAAAATTTGCGACAGTAAAAAATTAATTTTGAAAAATTTGCTATAGAAAGGCAATCCCTGGCGCAATTAAAATTTGCGACAGTAAAAAATTATTTTTTGCAAAGTTTACTGTAGAAAAGGCAATCCCTGGCGCAATTAAAATTTGCGACAGTAGAAAATTATTTTTTGAAAAATTTACTATAGAAAAAGGCAATCCCTGGCGTAATTAAAATTTTCGACAGTAAAAAAATTAATTTTTAAAAATTTACTATAGAAAAGGTAATCCCTGGCGCAATTAAAATTTGCGACAGTAAAAAATTATTTTTTGCAAAATTTACTATAGAAAAGGCAATCCCTGGCGTATTTAAAATTTGCGACAGTAAAAAATTAATTTTTGAAAAATTTGCTATAGAAAGGCAATCCCTGGCGCAATTAAAATTTGCGACAGTAAAAAATTATTTTTTGCAAAGTTTACTGTAGAAAAGGCAATCCCTGGCGCAATTAAAATTTGTGACAGTAGAAAATTATTTTTTGAAAAATTTACTATAGAAAAGGCAATCCCTGGCGGATTTAAAATTTGCGACAGTAAAAAATTATTTTTTGAAAAATTTACTGTAGAAAAGGCAATCCCTGGCGCAATTAAAATTTGCGACAGTATAAAATTAAATTTTGAAAAATTTACTATAGAAAATGCAATCCCTGGCGTAATTAAAATTTGCGACAGTAAAAAATTATTTTTGAAAAATTT
This sequence comes from Dioctria linearis, assembly GCA_963930735.1. Taxonomy (NCBI): domain Eukaryota; kingdom Metazoa; phylum Arthropoda; class Insecta; order Diptera; family Asilidae; genus Dioctria; species Dioctria linearis. The sequence continues at coordinate 201,525 of CAWVNZ010000863.1, read as the reverse complement.
ACTATAGAAAAGGCAATCCCTGGCGTATTTAAAATTTGCGACAGTAAAAAATTAATTTGTGAAAAATTTACTATAAAAAGGCAATCCCTGGCGTAATTAAAAATATGCGACAGTAAAAAATTTTTTTGCAAAATTTACTATAGAAAAGGCAATCCCTGGCGCAATTAAAATTTGCGACAGAAAAAAATTATTTTTTGCAAAATTTATTGTAGAAAAGTCAATCCCTGGCGCAATTTAAATTTGCGACAGCAAAAATTATTTTTGAAAAATTTACTGTAGAAAAGGCAATCCCTGGCGCAATTAAAATTTGCGACAATAAAAAATTAATTTTTGAAAAATTTACTATAGAAAAGGCAATACCTGGCGGATTTAAAATTTGCGACAGTAAAAAATTAATTTGTGAAAAATTTACTATAGAAAAGGCAATCCCTGGAGCATTTAAAATGTGCGACAGTAAAAAATTAATTTTTGAAAAATTTGCTATAGAAAAGGCAATCCCTGGCGCAATTAAAATTTGCGACAGTAAAAAATTATTTTTTGCAAAATTTACTGTAGAAAAGGCAATCCCTGGCGCAATTAAAATTTGCGACAGTAGAAAATTATTTTTTGAAAAATTTACTGTAGAAAAGGCAATCCCTGGCGCAATTAAAATTTGCGACAGTAAAAAATTATTTTTTATATAATTTACTGTAGAAAAGGCAATCCCTGGCGCAATTAAAATTTGCGACAGTAAAAAATTAATTTTTGAAAAATTTACTATAGAAAAGGCAATCACTGGCGTAATTAAAATTTGCGACAGTAAAAAATTATTTTTGAAAAATTTACTGTAGAAAAGGCAATCCCTGGCGCAATTAAAATTTGCGACAGTAGAAAATTATTTTTTGAAAAATTTACTATAGAAAAGGCAATCCCTGGCGTAATTAAAATTTTCGACAGTAAAAAATTAATTTTTTAAAAATTTACTATAGAAAAGGTAATCCCTGGCGCAATTAAAATTTCCGACAGTAAAAAATTATTTTTTGCAAAATTTACTATAGAAAAGGCAATCCCTGGCGTATTTAAAATTTGCGACAGTAAAAAATTAATTTTTGAAAAATTTGCTATAGAAAGGCAATCCCTGGCGCAATTAAAATTTGCGACAGTAAAAAATTATTTTTTGCAAAGTTTACTGTAGAAAAGGCAATCCCTGGCGCAATTAAAATTTGTGACAGTAGAAAATTATTTTTGAAAAATTTACTATAGAAAAGGCAATCCCTGGCGGATTTAAAATTTGCGACAGTAAAAAATTATTTTTTGAAAAATTTACTGTAGAAAAGGCAATCCCTGGCGCAATTAAAATTTGCGACAGTATAAAATTAAATTTTGAAAAATTTACTATAGAAAATGCAATCCCTGGACTAATTAAAATTTGCGACAGTAAAAAATTATTTTTTGAAAAATTTACTATAGAAAAGGCAATCCCTGGCGTATTTAAAATTTGCTACAGTAAAAAATTAATTTGTGAAAAATTTACTATAAAAAGGCAATCCCTGGCGTAATTAAAATATGCGACAGTAAAAAATTATTTTTTGCAAAATTTACTATAGAAAAGGCAATCCCTGGCGCAATTAAAATTTGCGACAGTAAAAAATTATTTTTTGCAAAATTTATTGTAGAAAAGGCAATCCCTGGCGCAATTAAAATTTGCGACAGTAAAAAATTATTTTTGAAAAATTTACTGTAGAAAAGGCAATCCCTGGCGCAATTAAAATTTGCGACAATAAAAAATTAATTTTTGAAAAATTTACTATAGAAAAGGCAATACCTGGCGGATTTAAAATTTGCGACAGTAAAAAATTAATTTGTGAAAAATTTACTATAGAAAAGGCAATCCCTGGAGCAATTAAAATGTGCGACAGTAAAAAATTAATTTTTGAAAAATTTGCTATAGAAAAGGCAATCCCTGGCGCAATTAAAATTTGCGACAGTAAAAAATTATTTTTTGCAAAATTTACTGTAGAAAAGGCAATCCCTGACGCAATTAAAATTTGCGACAGTAAAAAATTATTTTTTGAAAAATTTACTGTAGAAAAGGCAATCCCTGGCGCAATTAAAATTTGCGACAGTAAAAAATTATTTTTTGTATAATTTACTGTAGAAAAGGCAATCCCTGGCGCAATTAAAATTTGCGACAGTAAAAAATTAATTTTTGAAAAATTTACTATAGAAAAGGCAATCACTGGCGTAATTAAAATTTGCGACAGTCAAAAAATTATTTTTTGAAAAATTTACTGTAGAAAAGGCAATCCCTGGCGTAATTAAAATTTGCGACAGTAGAAAATTAATTTTTTGAAAAATTTACTATAGAAAAGGCAATCCCTGGCGTAATTAAATTTTCGACAGTAAAAAATTAATTTTTTAAAAATTTACTATAGAAAAGGTAATCCCTGGCGCAATTAAAATTTGCGACAGTAAAAAATTATTTTTTGCAAAATTTACTATAGAAAAGGCAATCCCTGGCGTATTTAAAATTTGCGACAGTAAAAAATTAATTTTTGAAAAATTTGCTATAGAAAGGCAATCCCTGGCGCAATTAAAATTTGCGACAGTAAAAAATTATTTTTTGCAAAGTTTACTGTAGAAAAGGCAATCCCTGGCGCAATTAAAATTTGTCACAGTAGAAAATTATTTTTTGAAAAATTTACTATAGAAAAGGCAATCCCTGGCGGATTTAAAATTTGCGACAGTAAAAAATTATTTTTTGAAAAATTTACTGTAGAAAAGGCAATCCCTGGCGCAATTAAAATTTGCGACAGTATAAAATTAAATTTTGAAAAATTTACTATAGAAAATGCAATCCTGGCGTAATTAAAATTTGCGACAGTAAAAAATTATTTTTTGAAAAATTTACTATAGAAAAGGCAATCCCTGGCGTATTTAAAATTTGCGACAGTAAAAAATTAATTTGTGAAAAATTTACTATAAAAAGGCAATCCCTGGCGTAATTAAAATATGCGACAGTAAAAATTTTTTTTGCAAAATTTACTATAGAAAAGGTAATCCCTGGCGCAATTAAAATTTGCGACAGTAAAAAATTATTTTTTGCAAAATTTAATATAGAAAAGGCAATCCCTGGCGTATTTAAAATTTGCGACAGTAAAAAATTATTTTTTGCAAAATTTACTGTAGAAAAGGCAATCCCTGGCGCAATTAAAATTTACGACAGTAGAAAACAATTTTTTGAAAAATTTACTGTAGAAAAGGCAATCCCTGGCGCAATTAAAATTTGCGACAGTAAAAAATTATTTTTTGAATAATTTACTGTAGAAAAGGCAATCCCTGGCTCAATTAAATTTGCGACAGTAAAAAATTTTTTTTTGAAAAATTTACTGTAGAAAAGGCAGTCCCTGGCGCAATTAAAATTTGCGACAGTAAAAAATTATTTTTTGTAAAATTTACTGTAGAAAAGGCAATCCCTGGCGCAATTAAAATTTGCGACAGTAAAAAATTAATTTTTGAACAATTTACTATAGAAAAGGCAATCCCTGGCGTATTTAAAATTTGCGACAGTATAAAATTAATTTGTGAAAAATTTACTATAGAAAAGGCAATCCCTGGCGTATTTAAAATTTGCGACAGTAAAAAATTATTTTTTGACTAATTTACTATAGAAAAGGCAATCCCTGGCGTATTTAAAATTTGCGACAGAAAAAAATTATTTTATGAAAAATTTACTATAGAAAAGGCAATCCCTGGCGTAATTAAAATTTGCGACAGTAAAAAATTAGTTTTTGAAAAATTTACTGTAGAAGAGGCAATCCCTGGCGCAATTAAATTTGTGACAGTAGAAAATTAATTTGTGAAAAATTTACTATAAAAAAGGTAATCCCTGGCGGATTTAAAATTTGCGACAGTAAAAAATTAATTTTGAAAAAGTTACTATAGAAAAGGCAATCCCTGGCGCAATTAAAATTTGCGACAGTAAAAAATTATTTTTTGAATAATTTACTATAGAAAAGGCAATCCCTGGCGCAATTAAAATTTGCGACAGTAAAAAATTATTTTTTGCAAAATTTACTGTAGAAAAGGCAATCCCTGGCGCAATTAAAATTTGCGACAGTAAAAAATTAATTTTTGAAAAATTTACTGTCGAAAAGGCAATCCCTGGCGCAGTTAAAATTTGCGACAGTAAAAAATTAATTTTTGAAAAATTTACTATAGAAAAGGCAATCCTGGCGCAATTAAAATTTGCGACAGTAAAAAATTAATTTTTGAAAAATTTACTATAGAAAAGGCAATCCCTGGCGTAATTAAAATTTGCGACAGTAAAAAATTATTTTTTGAAAAATTTACTGTAGAAAAAGGCAATCCCTGGCGCAATTAAAATTTGCGACAGTAGACAATTATTTTTTGCAAAATTTACTATAGAAAAAGCAATCTCTGGCGCAATTAAAATTTGCGACAGTATAAAATTAAATTTTGAAAAATTTACTATAGAAAAGGCAATCCCTGGCACAATTAAAATTTGCGACAGTAAAAAATTAATTTTTGAAAAATTTACTATAGAAAAGGCAATCCCTGGCGCAATTAAAATTTGCGACAGTAAAAAATTAATTTTTGAAAAATTTACTATAGAAAAGGCAATCCCTGGCGTAATTAAAATTTGCGACAGTAAAAAATTATTTTTTGAAAAATTTACTGTAGAAAAGGCAATCCCTGGCGCAATTAAAATTTGCGACAGTAGAAAATTATTTTTTGCAAAATTTACTATAGAAAAAGCAATCCCTGGCGCAATTAAAATTTGCGACAGTATAAAATTAAATTTTGAAAAATTTACTATATAAAAGGCAATCCCTGGCGTATTTAAAATTTGCGACAGTAAAAAATTATTTTTTGAATAATTTACTATAGAAAAGGCAATCCCTTGCGTATTTAAAATTTGCGACAGTATAAAATTAAATTTTGAAAAATTTACTATAGAAAAGGCAATCCCTGGCGCAATTAAAATTTGCGACAGTAAAAAATTATTTTTTGGAAAATTTACTATAGAAAAGGCAATCCCTGGCACAATTAAAATTTGCGACAGTAAAAAATTAATTTTTGAAAAATTTACTATAGAAAAGGCAATCCCTGGCGCAATTAAAATTTGCGACAGTAAAAAATTATTTTTTGGAAAATTTACTATAGAAAAGGCAATCCCTGGCACAATTAAAATTTGCGACAGTAAAAAATTAATTTTTGAAAAATTTACTATAGAAAAGGCAAACCCTGCCGCAATTAAAATTTGCGACAGTAAAAAATTATTTTTTGAAAAATTTACTATAGAAAAGGCAATCCCTGGCGTATTTAAAATTTGCGACTGTGAAAAATTAATTTGTGAAAAATTTACTATAGAAAAGGCAATCCCTGGCGTATTTAAAATTTGCGACAGTAAAAAATTATTTTTTGAATAATTTACTATAGAAAAGGCAATCCCTTGCGTATTTAAAATTTGCGACAGTATAAAATTAAATTTGAGAAATTTACTATAGAAAAGGCAGTCCCTGGCGCAATTAAAATTTGCGACAGTAAAAAATAATTTTTTGGAAAATTTACTATAGAAAAGGCAATCCCTGGCACAATTAAAATTTGCGACAGTAAAAAATTAATTTTTGAAAAATTTACTATAGAAAAGGCAATCCTTGGCGTATTTAAAATTTAAGACAGTGAAAAATTAATTTGTGAAAAATTTACTATAGAAAAGGCAATCCCTGGCGCAATTAAAATTTGCGACAGTAAAAAATTATTTTTTGCAAAATTTACTATAGAAAAGCAATCCCTGGCGCAATTAAAATTTGCGACTGTATAAAATATTTTTGGAAAAATTTACTATAGAAAAGGCAATCCCTGGCGCAATTAAAATTTGCGACAGTAGAAAATTATTTTTTGATAAATTTACTGTAGAAAAGGCAATCCCTGGCGTATTTAAAATTTGCAACAGTAAAAAATTAATTTTTGAAAAATTTACTATAGAAAAAGCAATCCCTGGCGTATTTAAAATTTGCTACAGTAAGAATTATTTTTTGAATAATTTACTATAGAAAAGGCAATCCCTGGCGCAATTAAAATTTGCGACAGTAAAAAATTATTTTTTGAATAATTTACTATAAAAAAGGCAATCCCTGGCGCAATTAAAATTTGCGACAGTAAAAAATCATTTTTTGCAAAATTTACTATAGAAGAGGCAATCCTTGGCGTATTTAAAATTTGCGACAGTATAAAATTAATTTGTGAAACATTTACTATAGAAAAGGCAATCCCTGGCGTTTTTAAAATTTGCGACAGTAAAAAATTATTTTTTGAATAATTTACTGTAGAAAAGGCAATCCCTGGCGCAATTAAAATTTGCGACAGTAGAAAATTATTTTTTGATAAATTTACTGTAGAAAAGGCAATCCCTGGCGTATTTAAAATTTGCAACAGTAAAAAATTAATTTTTGAAAAATTTACTATAGAAAAAGCAATCCCTGGCGTATTTAAAATTTGCTACAGTAAGAATTATTTTTTGAATAATTTACTATAGAAAAGGCAATCCCTGGCGCAATTAAAATTTGCGACAGTAAAAAATTATTTTTTGAAAAATTTACTATAGAAAAGGCAATCCCTGGCGTAATTAAAATTTGCGACAGTAAAAAATTAGGTTTTGAAAAATTTACTGTACAAAAGGCAATCCCTGGCGTAATTAAAATTTGCGACAGTAAAAAATTATTTTTTGAAAAATTTACTGTAGAAAAGGCAATCCCTGGCGCAATTAAAATTTGCGACAGTATAAAATTATTTTTTGAAAAATTTACTATAGAAAAGGCAAACCCTTGGGCAATTAAAATTTGCGACAGTATAAAATTAAATTTTGAAAAATTTACTATAGAAAAGGCAATCCCAGGCGTAATTAAAATTTGCGACAGTATAAAATTATTTTTTGTAAAATTTACTGTAGAAAAAGCAATCCCTGGCGCAATTAAAATTTGCGTCAGTAAAAAATTATTTTATGAAAAATTTACTGTAGAAAAGGCAATCCCTGGCGCAATTAAAATTTGCGACAGTAGAAAATTATTTTTGAAAAATTTACCCTAAAAAAAAGCAATCCCTGGTGCAATTAAAATTTGCGACAGTAAAAAATTATTTTTTGAAAAATTTACTGTACAAAAGGCAATCCCTGGCGTAATTAAAATTTGCGACAATAAAAAATTATTTTTTGAAAAATTTACTGTAGAAAAGGCAATCCCTTGCGCAATTAAAATTTGCGACAGTATAAAATTAAATTTTGAAAAATTTACTATAGAAAAGGCAATCCCTGGCGTATTTAAAATTTGCGACAGTAAAAAATTATTTTTTGAATAATTTACTATAGAAAAGGCAATCCCTGGCGTATTTAAAATTTGAGACAGTATAAAATTAAATTTTGAAAAATTTTTATAGAAAAGGCAATCCTTGGCGTATTTAAAATTTAAGACAGTGAAAAATTAATTTGTGAAAAATTTACTATAGAAAAGGCAATCCCTGGCGCAATTAAAATTTGCGACAGTAAAAAATTATTTTTTGCAAAATTACTATAGAAAAGGCAATCCCTGGCGCAATTAAAATTTGCGACTGTATAAAATATTTTTGGAAAAATTTACTATAGAAAAGGCAATCCCTGGCGCAATTAAAATTTGCGACAGTAGAAAATTATTTTTTGATAAATTTACTGTAGAAAAGGCAATCCCTGGCGTATTTAAAATTTGCAACAGTAAAAAATTAATTTTTGAAAAATTTACTATAGAAAAAGCAATCCCTGGCGTATTTAAAATTTGCTACAGTAAGAATTATTTTTTGAATAATTTACTATAGAAAAGGCAATCCCTGGCGCAATTAAAATTTGCGACAGTAAAAAATTATTTTTTGAATAATTTACTATAAAAAAGGCAATCCCTGGCGCAATTAAAATTTGCGACAGTAAAAAATCATTTTTTGCAAAATTTACTATAGAAGAGGCAATCCCTGGCGTATTTAAAATTTGCGACAGTATAAAATTAATTTGTGAAAAATTTACTATAGAAAAGGCAATCATTGGCGTTTTTAAAATTTGCGACAGTAAAAAATTATTTTTTTGAATAATTTACTGTAGAAAAGGCAATCCCTGGCGCAATTAAAATTTGCGACAGTAGAAAATTATTTTTTGAAAAATTTACTGTAGAAAAGGCAATCCCTGGCGCAATTAAAATTTGCGACAGTAAAAAATTATTTTTTGAAAAATTTACTATAGAAAAGGCAATCCCTGGCGTAATTAAAATTTGCGACAGTAAAAAATTAGGTTTTGAAAAATTTACTGTACAAAAGGCAATCCCTGGCGTAATTAAAATTTGCGACAGTAAAAAATTATTTTTTGAAAAATTTACTGTAGAAAAGGCAATCCCTGGCGCAATTAAAATTTGCGACAGTATAAAATTATTTTTTGAAAAATTTACTATAGAAAAGGCAAACCCTTGGGCAATTAAAATTTGCGACAGTATAAAATTAAATTTTGAAAAATTTACTATAGAAAAGGCAATCCCAGGCGTAATTAAAATTTGCGACAGTATAAAATTATTTTTTGTAAAATTTACTGTAGAAAAAGCAATCCCTGGCGCAATTAAAATTTGCGTCAGTAAAAAATTATTTTATGAAAAATTTACTGTAGAAAAGGCAATCCCTGGCGCAATTAAAATTTGCGACAGTAGAAAATTATTTTTTGAAAAATTTACCCTAAAAAAAAGCAATCCCTGGTGCAATTAAAATTTGCGACAGTAAAAAATTATTTTTTGAAAAATTTACTGTACAAAAGGCAATCCCTGGCGTAATTAAAATTTGCGACAATAAAAAATTATTTTTTGAAAAATTTACTGTAGAAAAGGCAATCCCTTGCGCAATTAAAATTTGCGACAGTATAAAATTAAATTTTGAAAAATTTACTATAGAAAAGGCAATCCCTGGCGTATTTAAAATTTGCGACAGTAAAAAATTATTTTTTGAATAATTTACTATAGAAAAGGCAATCCCTGGCGTATTTAAAATTTGAGACAGTATAAAATTAAATTTTGAAAAATTTTTATAGAAAAGGCAATCCCTGGCGCAATTAAAATTTGCGACAGTAAAAAATTATTTTTTGGAAAATTTACTATAGAAAAGGCAATCCCTGGCACAATTAAAATTTGCGACAATAAAAAATTAATTTTTGAAAAATTTACTATAGAAAAGGCAATCCCTGGCGCAATTAAAATTTGCGAGAGTAAAAAATTATTTTTTGAAAAATTTACTATAGAAAAGGCAATCCCTGGCGTATTTAAAATTTGCGACTGTGAAAAATTAATTTGTGAAAAATTTACTATAGAAAAGGCAATCCCTGGCGCAATTAAAATTTGCGACAGTAAAAAATTATTTTTTGCAAAATTTACTATAGAAAAGGCAATCCCTGGCGCAATTAAAATTTGCGACTGTATAAAATTATTTTTTGAAAAATTTACTATAGAAAAGGCAATCCCTGGTGCAATTAAAATTTGCGACAGTAGAAAATTATTTTTTGAAAAATTTACTGTAGAAAAGGCAATCCCTGGCGTATTTAAAATTTGCAACAGTAAAAAATTAATTTTTGAAAAATTTACTATAGAAAAAGCAATCCCTGGCGTATTTAAAATTTGCTACAGTAAGAATTATTTTTTGAATAATTTTCTATAGAAAAGGCAATCCCTGGCGCAATTAAAATTTGCGACAGTAAAAAATTATTTTTTGAATAATTTACTATAGAAAAGGCAATCCCTGGCGCAATTAAAATTTGCGACAGTAAAAAATTATTTTTTGCAAAATTTACTATAGAAGAGGCAATCCCTGGCGTATTTAAAATTTGCGACAGTATAAAATTAGGTTTTGAAAAATTTACTGTAGAAAAGGCAATCCCTGGAGCAATTAAAATTTGCGACAGTAGAAAATTATTTTTTGAAAAATTTACTGTAGAAAAGGCAATCCCTGGCGCAATTAAAATTTGCGACAGTAAAAAATTATTTTTTGAAAAATTTACTATAGAAAAGGCAATCCCTAGCGTAATTAAAATTTGCGACAGTAAAAAATTAGGTTTTGAAAAATTTACTGTACAAAAGGCAATCCTTGGCGTAATTAAAATTTGCGACAGTAAAAAATTATTTTTTGAAAAATTTACTGTAGAAAAGACAATCCCTGGCGCAATTAAAATTTGCGACAGTATAAAATTATATTTTGAAAAATTTACTATATAAAAGGCAATCCTTTGGGCAATTAAAATTTGCGACAGTATAAAATTAAATTTTGAAAAATTTACTATAGAAAAGGCAATCCCTGGCGTAATTAAAATTTGCGACAGTATAAAATTATTTTTTGTAAAATTTACTGTAGAAAAAGCAATCCCTGGCGCAATTAAAATTTGCGAAAGTAGAAAATTATTTTTTGAAAGATTTACCCTAAAAAAAAGCAATCCCTGGCGCAATTAAAATTTGCGACAGTAAAAAATTATTTTTTGCAAAATTTACTATAGAAAGAAAGGGCAATCCCTGGCGCAATTAAAATTTGCGACAGTAAAAAATTATTTTTTGAATAATTTACTGCAGAAAAGGCAATCCCTGGCGCAATTAAAATTTTCGACAGTAAAAAATTATTTTTTGAATAATTTACTGCAGAAAAGGCAATCCCTGGCGGAATTAAAATTTGCGACAGTAAAAAATTATTTTTTGAAAAATTTACTATAGAAAAGGCAATAACTGGCGTAATTAAAATTTGCGACAGTAAAAAATTAGGTTTTGAAAAATTTACTGTACAAAAGGCAATCCCTGGCGTAATTAAAATTTACGACAATAAAAAATTATTTTTTGAAAAATTTACTGTAGAAAAGGCAATCCCTGGCGCAATTAAAATTTGCGACAATATAAAATTATTTTTTGAAAAATTTACTATAGAAAAGGCAATCCCTTGCGCAATTAAAATTTGCGACAGTATAAAATTAAATTTTGAAAAATTTACTATAGAAAAGGCAATCCCTGGCGTAATTAAAATTTGCGACAGTATAAAATTAGGTTTTGAAAAATTTACTATAGAAAAGGCAATCCCTGGCGTATTTAAAATTTGCGGCAGTAAAAAATTAGGTTTTGAAAAATTTACTGTACAAAAGGTAATCCCTGGCGTAATTAAAATTTGCGACAGTAAAAAATTATTTTTTGAAAAATTTACTGTAGAAAAGGCAATCCCTGGCGCAATTAAAATTTGCGACATTATAAAATTATTTTTTGAAAAATTTACTATAGAAAAGGCAATCCCTTGCACAATTAAAATTTGCGACAGTACAAAATTAAATTTTGAAAAATTTACTATAGAAAAGGCAATCCCTGGCGCAATTAAAATTTGCGACAGTATAATATTAAATTTTGAAAAATTTACTATAGGAAAGGCAACCCTTGGCGTAATTAAAATTTGCGACGGTATAAAATTATTTTTTGTAAAATTTACTATAGAAAAGACAATACCTGGCGGATTTAAAATTTGCGACAGTAAAAAATTAATTTGTGAAAAATTTACTATAGAAAAGGCAATCCCTGGCGCAATTAAAAGTTGCGACAGTAAAAAATTATTTTTTGTAAAATTTACTATAGAAAAGGCAATCCCTGGCGTAATTAAAATTTGCGACAGTAGAAAATTAATTTGTGAAAAATTTACTGTAGAAAAGGCAATCCCTGGCGCAATTAAAATTTGCGACAGTAGAAAATTATTTTTTGAAAAATTTACTATAGAAAGGCAATCCCTGGCGTATTTAAAATTTGCGACAGTAAAAAATTATTTTTTGAATAATTTCCTATAGAAAAGGCAATCCCTGTCGGATTTAAAATTTGCGACAGTAGAAAATTATTTTTTGAAAAATTTACTGTAGAAAAGGCAATCCCTGGCGCAATTAAAATTTGCGACAGTAAAAAAATTATTTTTTGAATAATTTACTATAGAAAAGGCAATCCCTGGCCGATTTAAAATTTGCGACAGCAAAAAATTAATTTGTGAAAAATTTACTATAGAAAAGGCAATCCCTGGCTTAATTAAAATTTGCGACAGTAGAAAATTAATTTGTGAAATATTTACTATAGAAAAGGCAATCCCTGGCGGATTTAAAATTTGCGACAGTAAAAAATTAATTTTTGAAAAATTTACTATAGAAAAGGCAATCCCTGGCGCAATTAAAATTTGCGACAGTAAAAAATTAATTTTTGAAAAATTTACTATAGAAAGGGCAATCCCTGGCGCAATTAAAATTTGCGACAGTAAAAAATTATTTTTTGAATAATTTACTATAGAAATGGCAATCCCTGGCGCAATTAAAATTTGCGACAGTAGAAAATTAATTTGTGAAAAATTTACTATAGAAAAGGCATTCCCTGGCGCAATTAAAATTTGCGACAGTAGAAAATTATTTTTTTGAAAAATTTACTGTAGAAAAGGCAATCCCTGGCGCAATTAAAATTTGCGACAGTAAAAAATTATTTTTTGAATAATTTACTATAGAAAAGGTAATCCCCTGGCGTAATTAAAATTTCCGACAGTAAAAAATTAGTTTTTGATAAATTTACTGTAGAAGAGGCAATCCCAGGCGCAATTAAAATTTGCGACAGTAGAAAATTAATTTGTGAAAAATTTACTATAGAAAAGGCAAACCCTGGCGGATTTAAATTTGCGACAGTAAAAAATTAATTTTTGAAAAATTTACTATAGAAAAGTCAATCCCTGGCGCAATTAAAATTTGCGACAGTAAAAAATTATTTTTTGAATAATTTACTATAGAAAAGGCAATCCCTGGTGCAATTAAAATTTGCGACAGTAAAAAATTATTTTTTGCAAAATTTACTGTAGAAAAGGCAATACCTGGCGCAATTAAAATTTGCGACAGTAAAAAATTATTTTTTGAAAAATTTACTGTAGAAAAGGCAATCCCTGGCGCAATTAAAATTTGCGACAGTAGAAAATTATTTTTTGAAAAAATTACTGTAGAAAAGGCAATCCCTGGCTTATTTAAAATTTGCGACAATAAAAAATTAATTTTTGAAAAATTTACTATAGAAAAAGCAATCCCTGGCGTATTTAAAATTTGCGACAGTAAAAATTATTTTTTGAATAATTTACTATAGAAAAGGCAATCCCTGGCGCAATTAAAATTTGCGACAGTAAAAAAATTATTTTTTGAATAATTTACTATAGAAAAGGCAATCCCTGGCGCAATTAAAATTTGCGACAGTAAAAAATTATTTTTTGCAAAATTTACTATAGAAGAGGCAATCCCCTGCGTATTTAAAATTTGCGACAGTATAAAATTAATTTGTGAAAAATTTACTATAGAAAAGGCAATCTCTGGCGTATTTAAAATTTGCGACAGTAAAAAATTATTTTTTGAATAATTTACTGTTGAAAAGGCAATCCCTGGCGCAATTAAAATTTGCGACATTAGAAAATTATTTTTTGAAAAATTTACTGTAGAAAAGGCAATCCCTGGCGCAATTAAAATTTGCGACAATAAAAAATTATTTTTTGAAAAATTTACTATAGAATGGCAATAGCTGGCGTATTTAAAATTTGCGACAGTAAAAAATTAGGTTTTGAAAAATTTACTGTAAGAAAAGGCAATCCCTGGCGTAATTAAAATTTGCGACAGTAAAAAATTAGTTTTTGAAAAATTTACTGTAGAAAAGGCAATCCCTGGCACAATTAAAATTTGCGACAGTATAAAATTATTTTTGAAAAATTTACTATAGAAAAGGCAATCCCTTGCGCAATTAAAATTTGCGACAGTATAAAATTAAATTTTGAAAAATTTACCATAGAAAAGGCAATCGCTGGCGTAATTAAAATTTGCGACAGTATAAAATTATTTTTTGTAAAATTTACTATAGAAAAGGCAATCCCTGGCGTATTTAAAATTTGCGACAGTAAAAAATTATTTTTTGAATAATTTACTATAGAAAAGGCAATCCCTGGCGTATTTAAAATTTGCGACAGTACAAAATTAAATTTTGAAAAATGTACTATAGAAAAGGCAATCCCTGGCGCAATTAAAATTTGCGACAGTAAAAAATTATTTTTTTGGAAAATTTACTATAGAAAAGGCAATCCCTGGCACAATTAATATTTGCGAAAGTAAAAAATTAATTTTTGAAAAATTTACTATAGAAAAGGCAATCCCTGGCGCAATTAAAATTTGCGACAGTAAAAAATTATTTTTTGAAAAATTTACTATAGAAAAGGCAATGCCTGGCGCAATTAAAATTTGCGACTGTATAAAATTATTTTTTGAAAAATTTACTAGAGAAAAGGCAATCCCTGGCGCAATTAAAATTTGCGACAGTAGAAAATTATTTTTTGAAAAATTTACTGTAGAAAAGGCAATCCCTGGCGTATTTAAAATTTGCTACAGTAAGAATTATTTTTTGAATAATTTTCTATAGAAAAGGCAATCCCTGGCGCAATTAAAATTTGCGACAGTATAAATTATTTTTTGAAAAATTTACTATAGAAAAGGCAATCCCTGGCGCAATTAAAATTTGCGACAGTAGAAAATTATTTTTTGAAAAATTTACTGTAGAAAAGGCAATCCCTGGCGTATTTAAAATTTGCAACAGTAAAAAATTAATTTTTGAAAAATTTACTATAGAAAAAGCAATCCCTGGCGTATTTAAAATTTGCTACAGTAAGAATTATTTTTTGAATAATTTTCTATAGAAAAGGCAATCCCTGGCGCAATTAAAATTTGCGACAGTAAAAAATTATTTTTTGAATAATTTACTATAGAAAAGGCAATCCCTGGCGCAATTAAAATTTGCGACAGTAAAAAATTATTTTTTGCAAAATTTACTATAGAAGAGGCAATCCCTGGCGTATTTAAAATTTGCGACAGTAATAAAATTAGGTTTTGAAAAATTTACTGTAGAAAAGGCAATCCCTGGAGCAATTAAAATTTGCGACAGTAGAAAATTATTTTTTGAAAAATTTACTGTAGAAAAGGCAATCCCTGGCGCAATTAAAATTTGCGACAGTAAAAAATTATTTTTTGAAAAAATTTACTATAGAAAAGGCAATCCCTAGCGTAATTAAAATTTGCGACAGTAAAAAATTAGGTTTTGAAAAATTTACTGTACAAAAGGCAATCCTTGGCGTAATTAAAATTTGCGACAGTAAAAATTATTTTTTGAATAATTTACTATAGAAAAGGCAATCCCTGGCCGATTTAAAATTTGCGACAGCAAAAAATTAATTTGTGAAAAATTTACTATAGAAAAGGCAATCCCTGGCTTAATTAAAATTTGCGACAGTAGAAAATTAATTTGTGAAATATTTACTATAGAAAAGGCAATCCTGGCGGATTTAAAATTTGCGACAGTAAAAAATTAATTTTTGAAAAATTTACTATAGAAAAGGCAATCCCTGGCGCAATTAAAATTTGCGACAGTAAAAAATTAATTTTTGAAAAATTTACTATAGAAAGGGCAATCCCTGGCGCAATTAAAATTTGCGACAGTAAAAAATTATTTTTTGAATAATTTACTATAGAAATGGCAATCCCTGGCGCAATTAAAATTTGCGACAGTAGAAAATTAATTTGTGAAAAATTTACTATAGAAAAGGCATTCCCTGGCGCAATTAAAATTTGCGACAGTAGAAAATTATTTTTTGAAAAATTTACTGTAGAAAAGGCAATCCCTGGCGCAATTAAAAATTTGCGACAGTAAAAAATTATTTTTTGAATAATTTACTATAGAAAAGGCAATCCCTGGCGTAATTAAAATTTCCGACAGTAAAAATTAGTTTTTGATAAATTTACTGTAGAAGAGGCAATCCCAGGCGCAATTAAAATTTGCGACAGTAGAAAATTAATTTCGTGAAAAATTTACTATAGAAAAGGCAAACCCTGGCGGATTTAAAATTTGCGACAGTAAAAAATTAATTTTTGAAAAATTTACTATAGAAAAGTCAATCCCTGGCGCAATTAAATTTGCGACAGTAAAAAATTATTTTTTGAATAATTTACTATAGAAAAGGCAATCCCTGGTGCAATTAAAATTTGCGACAGTAAAAAATTATTTTTTTGCAAAATTTACTGTAGAAAAGGCAATACCTGGCGCAATTAAAATTTGCGACAGTAAAAAATTATTTTTTGAAAAATTTACTGTAGAAAAGGCAATCCCTGGCGCAGTTAAAATTTGCGACAGTAGAAAATTATTTTTTGAAAAAATTACTGTAGAAAAGGCAATCCCTGGCTTATTTAAAATTTGCGACAATAAAAAATTAATTTTGAAAAATTTACTATAGAAAAAGCAATCCCTGGCGTATTTAAAATTTGCGACAGTAAAAATTATTTTTTGAATAATTTACTATAGAAAAGGCAATCCCTGGCGCAATTAAAATTTGCGACAGTAAAAAATTATTTTTTGAATAATTTACTATAGAAAAGGCAATCCCTGGCGCAATTAAAATTTGCGACAGTAAAAAATTATTTTTTGCAAAATTTACTATAGAAGAGGCAATCCCTGGCGTATTTAAAATTTGCGACAGTATAAAATTAATTTGTGAAAAATTTACTATAGAAAAGGCAATCTCTGGCGTATTTAAAATTTGCGACAGTAAAAAATTATTTTTTGAATAATTTACTGTTGAAAAGGCAATCCCTGGCGCAATTAAAATTTGCGACATTAGAAAATTATTTTTTGAAAAATTTACTGTAGAAAAGGCAATCCCTGGCGCAATTAAAATTTGCGACAATAAAAAATTATTTTTTGAAAAATTTACTATAGAAAGGCAATCGCTGGCGTATTTAAAATTTGCGACAGTAAAAAATTAGGTTTTGAAAAATTTACTGTAGAAAAGGCAATCCCTGGCGTAATTAAAATTTGCGACAGTAAAAAATTATTTTTTGAAAAATTTACTGTAGAAAAGGCAATCCCTGGCACAATTAAAATTTGCGACAGTATAAAATTATTTTTTGAAAAATTTACTATAGAAAAGGCAATCCCTTGCGCAATTAAAATTTGCGACAGTATAAAATTAAATTTTGAAAAATTTACCATAGAAAAGGCAATCGCTGGCGTAATTAAAATTTGCGACAGTATAAAATTATTTTTTGTAAAATTTACTATAGAAAAGGCAATCCCTGGCGTATTTAAAATTTGCGACAGTAAAAAATTATTTTTTGAATAATTTACTATAGAAAAGGCAATCCCTGGCGTATTTAAAATTTGCGACAGTACAAAATTAAATTTTGAAAAATGTACTATAGAAAAGGCAATCCCTGGCGCAATTAAAATTTGCGACAGTAAAAAATTATTTTTTGGAAAATTTACTATAGAAAAGGCAATCCCTGGCACAATTAATATTTGCGAAAGTAAAAAATTAATTTTTGAAAAATTTACTATAGAAAAGGCAATCCCTGGCGCAATTAAAATTTGCGACAGTACAAAATTAAATTTGAAAAATTTACTGTAGAAAAGGCAATCCCTGGCGCAATTAAAATTTGCGACAATAAAAAATAATTTTTTGAAAAATTTACTATAGAAAGGCAATCGCTGGCGTATTTAAAATTTGCGACAGTAAAAAATTAGGTTTTGAAAAATTTACTGTAGAAAAGGCAATCCCTGGCGCAATTAAAATTTGCGACTGTATAAAATTATTTTTTGAAAAATTTACTAGAGAAAAGGCAATCCCTGGCGCAATTAAAATTTGCGACAGTAGAAAATTATTTTTTGAAAAATTTACTGTAGAAAAGGCAATCCCTGGCGTATTTAAAATTTGCTACAGTAAGAATTATTTTTTGAATAATTTTCTATAGAAAAGGCAATCCCTGGCGCAATTAAAATTTGCGACAGTATAAAATTATTTTTTGAAAAATTTACTATATAAAAGGCAATCCTGGCGCAATTAAAATTTGCGACAGTAGAAAATTATTTTTTGAAAAATTTACTGTAGAAAAGGCAATCCCTGGCGTATTTAAAATTTGCAACAGTAAAAAATTAATTTTTGAAAAATTTACTATAGAAAAAGCAATCCCTGGCGTATTTAAAATTTGCTACAGTAAGAATTATTTTTTGAATAATTTTCTATAGAAAAGGCAATCCCTGGCGCAACTAAAATTTGCGACAGTAAAAAATTATTTTTTGAATAATTTACTATAGAAAAGGCAATCCCTGGCGCAATTAAAATTTGCGACAGTAAAAAATTATTTTTTGCAAAATTTACTATAGAAGTGGCAATCCCTGGCGTATTTAAAATTTGCGACAGTATAAAATTAGGTTTTGAAAAATTTACTGTAGAAAAGGCAATCCCTGGAGCAATTAAAATTTGCGACAGTAGAAAATTATTTTTTGAAAAATTTACTGTAGAAAAGGCAATCCCTGGCGCAATTAAAATTTGCGACAGTAAAAAATTATTTTTTGAAAAATTTACTATAGAAAAGGCAATCCCTAGCGTAATTAAAATTTGCGACAGTAAAAAATTAGGTTTTGAAAAATTTACTGTACAAAAGGCAATCCTTGGCGTAATTAAAATTTGCGACAGTAAAAAATTATTTTTTGAAAAATTTACTGTAGAAAAGACAATCCCTGGCGCAATTAAAATTTGCGACAGTATAAAATTATTTTTTGAAAAATTTACTATATAAAAGGCAATCCCTTGGGCAATTAAAATTTGCGACAGTATAAAATTAAATTTTGAAAAATTTACTATAGAAAAGGCAATCCCTGGCGTAATTAAAATTTGCGACAGTATAAAATTATTTTTTGTAAAATTTACTGTAGAAAAAGCAATCCCTGGCGCAATTAAAATTTGCGTCAGTAAAAAATTATTTTTGAAAAATTTACTGTAGAAAAGGCAATCCCTGGCGCAATTAAAATTTGCGAAAGTAGAAAATTATTTTTTGAAAGATTTACCCTAAAAAAAAGCAATCCCTGGCGCAATTAAAATTTGCGACAGTAAAAAAATTATTTTTTGCAAAATTTACTATAGAAAGAAAGGGCAATCCCTGGCGCAATTAAAATTTGCGACAGTAAAAAATTATTTTTTGAATAATTTACTGCAGAAAAGGCAATCCCTGGCGCAATTAAAATTTGCGACAGTAAAAAATTATTTTTTGAATAATTTACTGCAGAAAAGGCAATCCCTGGCGGAATTAAAATTTGCGACAGTAAAAAATTATTTTTTGAAAAATTTACTATAGAAAAGGCAATCACTGGCGTAATTAAAATTTGCGACAGTAAAAAATTAGGTTTTGAAAAATTTACTGTACAAAAGGCAATCCCTGGCGTAATTAAAATTTACGACAATAAAAAATTATTTTTTGAAAAATTTACTGTAGAAAAGGCAATCCCTGGCGCAATTAAAATTTGCGACAATATAAAATTATTTTTTGAAAAATTTACTATAGAAAAGGCAATCCCTTGCGCAATTAAAATTTGCGACAGTATAAAATTAAATTTTGAAAAATTTACTATAGAAAAGGCAATCCCTGGCGTAATTAAAATTTGCGACAGTATAAAATTAGGTTTTGAAAAATTTACTGTACAAAAGGCAATCCCTGGCGTAATTAAAATTTGCGACAGTAAAAAATTATTTTTTGAAAAATTTACTATAGAAAAGGCAATCCCTGGCGTATTTAAAATTTGCGACAGTAAAAAATTAGGTTTTGAAAAATTTACTGTAGAAAAGGCAATCCCTGGCGCAATTAAAATTTGCGACATTATAAAATTATTTTTTGAAAAATTTACTATAGAAAAGGCAATCCCTTGCACAATTAAAATTTGCGACAGTACAAAATTAAATTTGAAAAATTTACTATAGAAAAGGCAATCCCTGGCGCAATTAAAATTTGCGACAGTATAATATTAAATTTTGAAAAATTTACCTATAGAAAAGGCAACCCTTGGCGTAATTAAAATTTGCGACGGTATAAAATTATTTTTTGTAAAATTTACTATAGAAAAGACAATACCTGGCGGATTTAAAATTTGCGACAGTAAAAAATTAATTTGTGAAAAATTTACTATAGAAAAGGCAATCCCTGGCGCAATTAAAAGTTGCGACAGTAAAAAATTATTTTTTGTAAAATTTACTATAGAAAAGGCAATCCCTGGCGTAATTAAAATTTGCGACAGTAGAAAATTAATTTGTGAAAAATTTACTGTAGAAAAGGCAATCCCTGGCGCAATTAAAATTTGCGACAGTAGAAAATTATTTTTTGAAAAATTTACTATAGAAAGGCAATCCTTGGCGTATTTAAAATTTGCGACAGTAAAAAATTATTTTTGAATAATTTCCTATAGAAAAGGCAATCCCTGTCGGATTTAAAATTGCGACAGTAGAAAATTATTTTTTGAAAAATTTACTGTAGAAAAGGCAAACCCTGGCCGATTTAAAATTTGCGACAGCAAAAAATTAATTTGTGAAAAATTTACTATAGAAAAGGCAATCCCTGGCTTAATTAAAATTTGCGACAGTAGAAAATTAATTTGTGAAATATTTACTATAGAAAAGGCAATCCCTGGCGGATTTAAAATTTGCGACAGTAAAAAATTAATTTTTGAAAAATTTACTATAGTAAAGGCAATCCCTGGCGCAATTAAAATTTGCGACAGTAAAAAATTAATTTTTGAAAAATTTACTATAGAAAGGGCAATCCCTGGCGCAATTAAAATTTGCGACAGTAAAAAATTATTTTTTGAATAATTTACAATAGAAATGGCAATCCCTGGCGCAATTAAAATTTGCGACAGTAGAAAATTAATTTGTGAAAAATTTACTATAGAAAAGGCATTCCCTGGCGCAATTAAAATTTGCGACAGTAGAAAATTATTTTTTTGAAAAATTTACTGTAGAAAAGGCAATCCCTGGCGCAATTAAAATTTGCGACAGTAAAAAATTATTTTTTGAATAATTTACTATAGAAAAGGCAATCCCTGGCGTAATTAAAATTTCCGACAGTAAAAAATTAGTTTTTGATAAATTTACTGTAGAAGAGGCAATCCCAGGCGCAATTAAAATTTGGGACAGTAGAAAATTAATTTGTGAAAAATTTACTATAGAAAAGGCAAACCCTGGCGGATTTAAAATTTGCGACAGTAAAAAATTAATTTTTGAAAAATTTACTATAGAAAAGTCAATCCCTGGCGCAATTAAAATTTGCGACAGTAAAAAATTATTTTTTGAATAATTTACTATAGAAAAGGCAATCCCTGGTGCAATTAAAATTTGCGACAGTAAAAAATTATTTTTTGCAAAATTTACTGTAGAAAAGGCAATACCTGGCGCAATTAAAATTTGCGACAGTAAAAAATTATTTTTTGAAAAATTTACTGTAGAAAAGGCAATCCCTGGCGCAATTAAAATTTGCGACAGTAGAAAATTATTTTTTGAAAAAATTACTGTAGAAAAGGCAATCCCTGGCTTATTTAAAATTTGCGACAATAAAAAATTAATTTTTGAAAAATTTACTATAGAAAAAGCAATCCCTGGCGTATTTAAAATTTGCGACAGTAAAAATTATTTTTTGAATAATTTACTATAGAAAAGGCAATCCCTGGCGCAATTAAAATTTGCGACAGTAAAAAATTATTTTTTGAATAATTTACTATAGAAAAGGCAATCCCTGGCGCAATTAAAATTTGCGACAGTAAAAAATTATTTTTTGCAAAATTTACTATAGAAGAGGCAATCCCTGGCGTATTTAAAATTTGCGACAGTATAAAATTAATTTGTGAAAAATTTACTATAGAAAAGGCAATCTCTGGCGTATTTAAAATTTGCGACAGTAAAAAATTATTTTTTGAATAATTTACTGTTGAAAAGGCAATCCCTGGCGCAATTAAAATTTGCTACATTAGAAAATTATTTTTTGAAAAATTTACTGTAGAAAAGGCAATCCCTGGCGCAATTAAAATTTGCGACAATAAAAAATTATTTTTTGAAAAATTTACTATAGAAAGGCAATCGCTGGCGTATTTAAAATTTGCGACAGTAAAAAATTAGGTTTTGAAAAATTTACTGTAGAAAAGGCAATCCCTGGCGTAATTAAAATTTGCGACAGTAAAAAATTATTTTTTGAAAAATTTACTGTAGAAAAGGCAATCCCTGGCACAATTAAAATTTGCGACAGTATAAAATTATTTTTTGAAAAATTTACTATAGAAAAGGCAATCCCTTGCGCAATTAAAATTTGCGACAGTATAAAATTAAATTTTGAAAAATTTACCATAGAAAAGGCAATCGCTGGCGTAATTAAAATTTGCGACAGTATAAAATTATTTTTTGTAAAATTTACTATAGAAAAGGCAATCCCTGGCGTATTTAAAATTTGCGACAGTAAAAAATTATTTTTTGAATAATTTACTATAGAAAAGGCAATCCCTGGCGTATTTAAAATTTGCGACAGTACAAAATTAAATTTTGAAAAATGTACTATAGAAAAGGCAATCCCTGGCGCAATTAAAATTTGCGACAGTAAAAAATTATTTTTTGGAAAATTTACTATAGAAAAGGCAATCCCTGGCGCAATTAAAATTTGCGACAGTAAAAAATTATTTTTTGCAAAATTTACTATAGAAGAGGCAATCCCTGGCGTATTTAAAATTTGCGACAGTATAAAATTAATTTGTGAAAAATTTACTATAGAAAAGGCAATCCCTGGCGTTTTTAAAATTTGCGACAGTAAAAAATTATTTTTTGGAAAATTTACTATAGAAAAGGCAATCCCTGGCGCAATTAAAATTTGCGACAGTAAAAAATTATTTTTTGCAAAATTTACTATAGAAGAGGCAATCCCTGGCGTATTTAAAATTTGCGACAGTAAAAAATTATTTTTTGAATAATATACTATAGAAAAGGCAATCCCTGGCGTATTTAAAATTTGCGACAGTAAAAAATTATTTTTTGGAAAATTTACTATAGAAAAGGCAATCGCTGGCGTATTTAAAATTTGCGACAGTAAAAAATTAGGTTTTGAAAAATTTACTGTAGAAAAGGCAATCCCTGGCGTAATTAAAATTTGCGACAGTAAAAAATTATTTTTTGCAAAATTTACTATAGAAAAGGCAATCCCTGGCGCAATTAAAATTTGCGACTCTATAAAATTATTTTTTGAAAAATTTACTATAGAAAAGGCAATCCCTGGCGCAATTAAAATTTGCGACAGTAGAAACTTATTTTTTGAAAAATTTACTGTAGAAAAGGCAATCCCTGGCGTATTTAAAATTTGCAACAGTAAAAAATTAATTTTTGAAAAATTTACTATAGAAAAAGCAATCCCTGGCGTATTTAAAATTTGCTACAGTAAGAATTATTTTTTGAATAATTTACTATAGAAAAGGCAATCCTTGGCGCAATTAAAATTTGCGACAGTAAAAAATTATTTTTTGAATAATTTACTATAGAAAAGGCAATCCCTGGCGCAATTAAAATTTGCGACAGTAAAAAATTATTTTTTGCAAAATTTACTATAGAAGAGGCAATCCCTGGCGTATTTAAAATTTGCGACAGTATAAAATTAATTTGTGAAAAATTTACTATAGAAAGGCAATCCCTGGCGTTTTTAAAATTTGCGACAGTAAAAAATTATTTTTTGAATAATTTACTGTAGAAAAGGCAATCCTTGGTGCAATTAAAATT
Source organism: Dioctria linearis (assembly GCA_963930735.1). Classification (NCBI taxonomy): domain Eukaryota; kingdom Metazoa; phylum Arthropoda; class Insecta; order Diptera; family Asilidae; genus Dioctria; species Dioctria linearis. The sequence continues at coordinate 177,852 of CAWVNZ010000863.1, read as the reverse complement.
TGCGACAGTAGAAAATTATTTTTTGAAAAATTTACTGTAGAAAAGGCAATCCCTGGCGAAATTAAAATTTGCGACAGTAAAAAATTATTTTTTGAAAAATTTACTATAGAAAAGGCAATCCCTGGCGTAATTAAAATTTGCGACAGTAAAAAATTAGGTTTTGAAAAATTTACTGTACAAAAGGCAATACCTGGCGTAATTAAAATTTGCGACAGTAAAAAATTATTTTTTGAAAAATTTACTGTAGAAAAGGCAATCCCTGGCGCAATTAAAATTTGCGACCGTATAAAATTATTTTTTGAAAAATTTACTATAGAAAAGGCAATCCCTTGGGCAATTAAACTTTGTGACAGTATAAAATTAAATTTTGAAAAATTTACTATAGAAAAGGCAATCCTTGACGTAATTAAAATTTGCGACAGTATAAAATTATTTTTTGTAAAATTTACTGTAGAAAAAGCAATCCCTGGCGCAATTATAATTTGCGTCAGTAAAAAATTATTTTTTGAAAAATTTACTGTAGAAATGGCAATCCCTGGCGCAATTAAAATTTGCGACCGTATAAAATTATTTTTTGAAAAATTTACTATAGAAAAGGCAATCCCTTGGGCAATTAAACTTTGCGACAGTATAAAACTAAATTTTGAAAAATTTACTATAGAAAAGGCAATCCCTGGCGTAATTAAAATTTGCGACAGTATAAAATTATTTTTTGTACAATTTACTGTAGAAAAGGCAATCCCTGGCGCAATTAAAATTTGCGACCGTATAAAATTATTTTTTGATAAATTTACTATAGAAAAGGCAATCCCTTGGGCAATTAAACTTTGCGACAGTATAAAATTAAATTTTGAAAAATTTACTATAGAAAAGGCAAACCTTGGCGTAATTAAAATTTGCGACAGTATAAAATTATTTTTTGTAAAATTTACTGTAGAAAAAGCAATCCCTGGCGCAATTAAAATTTGCGTCAGTAAAAAATTATTTTTTGAAAAATTTACTGTAGAAAAGGCAATCCCTGGCGCATTTAAAATTTGCGACAGTAGAAAATTATTTTTTGAAAAATTTACCCTTAAAAAAAGCAATCCCTGGCGCTTTTAAAATTTGCGACAGTAAAAAATTATTTTTTGAAAAATTTACTATAGAAAGGGCAATCCCTGGCGCAATTAAAATTTGCGACAGTAAAAAATTATTTTTTGAATAATTTACTGTAGAAAAGCCAATCCCAGGCGCAATTAAAATTTGCGACAGTAGAAAATTATTTTTTGAAAAATTTACTGTAGAAAAGGCAATCCCTGGCGCAATTAAAATTTGCGACAATAAAAAATTATTTTTTGAAAAATTTACTATAGAAAAGGCAATCCCTGCCGTAATTAAAATTTGCGACAGTAAAAAATTAGGCTTTGAAGAATTTACTGTACAAAAGGCAATACCTGGCGTAATTAAAATTTGCGACAATAAAAAATTATTTTTTGAAAAATTTACTGTAGAAAAGGCAATCCCTGGCGCAATTAAAATTTGCGACAATATAAAATTATTTTTTGAAAAATTTAGTATAGAAAAGGCAATCCCTTGCGCAATTAAAATTTGCGACAATATAAAATTAAATTTTGAAAAATTTACTATAGAAAATGCATCCCTGGCGTAATTAAAATTTTCGACATTATAAAATTAGGTTTTGAAAAATTTACTGTACAAAAGGCAATCCCTGGCGTAATTAAAATTTGCGACAGTAAAAAATTATTTTTTGAAAAATTTACTATATAAAAGGCAATCCCTGGCGTAATCAAAATTTGCGACAGTAAAAAATTAGGTTTTGAAAAATTTACTGTACAAAAGGCAATCCCTGGCGTAATTAAAATTTGCGACAGTAAAAAATTATTTTTTGAAAAATTTACTGTAGAAAAGGCAATCCCTGGCGCAATTAAAATTTGCGACAGTATAAAATTATTTTTTGAAAAAATTACTATAGAAAAGGCAATCCCTTGCGCAATTAAAATTTGCGACAGTATAAAATTAAATTTTGAAAAATTTACTATAGAAAAGGCAACCCCTTGCGCAGTTAAAATTTGCGACAGTATAAAATTAAATTTTGAAAAATTTACTATAGAAACGGCAATCCCTGGCGTAATGAAAATTTGCGACAGTATAAAATTATTTTTTGTAAAATTTACTATAGAAAAGACAATCCCTGGCGGATTTAAAATTTGCGACAGTAAAAAATTAATTTGTGAAAAATTTACTATAGAAAAGGCAATCCCTGGTGCAATTAAAACTTGCGACAGTAAAAAATTATTTTTTGTAAAATTTACTATAGAAAAGGCAATCCCTGGTGTAATTAAAATTTGCGACAGTAGAAAATTAATTTGTGAAAAATTTACTGTAGAATAGGCAATCCCTGGCGCAATTAAAATTTGCGACAGTAGAAAATTATTTTTTGAAAAATTTACTATAGAAAAGGCAATCCCTGGCGTATTTAAAATTTGCGACAGTAAAAAATTATTTTTTGAATAATTTACTATAGAAAAGGCAATCCCTGGCGGATTTAAAATTTGCGACAGTAGAAAATTATTTTTTGAAAAATTTACTGTTGAAAAGGCAATCCCTGACGCAATTAAAATTTGCGACAGTAAAAAATTATTTTTTGAATAATTTACTATAGAAATGGCAATCCCTGGCCGATTTAAAATTTGCGACAGCAAAAAATTAATTTGTGAAAAATTTACTATAGAAAAGGCAATCCCTGGCGCAGTTAAAACTTGCGACAGTAAAAAATTATTTTTTGTAAAATTTACTATAGAAAAGGCAATCCCTGGCGTATTTAAAATTTGCGACTGTATAAAATTATTTTTTGAAAAATTTACTATAGAAAAGGCAATCCCTGGCGTAATTAAAATTTGCGACAGTAGAAAATTATTTTTTGAAAAATTTACTGTAGAAAAGGCAATCCCTGGCGTATTTATAATTTGCAACAGTAAAAAATTAATTTTTGAAGAATTTACTATAGAAAAAGCAATCCCTGGCGTATTTAAAATTTGCTACAGTAAGAATTATTTTTTGAATAATTTACTATAGAAAAGGCAATCCTTGGCGCAATTAAAATTTGCGACAGCAAAAAATTATTTTTTGAATAATTTACTATAGAAAAGGCAATCCCCTGCGCAATTAAAATTTGCGACTGTAAAAAATTATTTTTTGCAAAATTTACTATAGAAGAGGCAATACCTGGCGTATTTAAAATTTGCGACAGTATAAAATTAATTTGTGAAAAATTTACTATAGAAAAGACAATCCCTGGCGTTTTTAAAATTTGCGACAGTAAAAAATTATTTTTTGAATAATTTACTGTAGAAATGGCAATCCCTGGCGCAATTAAAATTTGCGACAGTAGAAAATTATTTTTTGAAAAATTTACTGTAGAAAAGGCAATCCCTGGCGCAATTAAAATTTGCGACAGTAAAAAATTATTTTTTGCAAAATTTACTATAGAAAGGCAATCCCTTGGGCAATTAAACTTTGCGACAGTATAAAATTAAATTTTGAAAAATTTACTATAGAAAAGGCAATCCCTGGCGTAATTAAAATTTGCGACAGTATAAAATTATTTTTTGTAAAATTTACTGTAGAAAAGGCAATCCCAGGCGCAACTAAAATTTGCGAGAGTAAAAAATTATTTTTTGAAAGATTTACTGTAGAAAAGGCAATCCCTGGCGCAATTAAAATTTGCGACCGTATAAAATAATTTTTTGAAAAATTTACTATAGAAAATGCAATCCCTTGGGCAATTAAACTTTGCGACAGTACAAAATTAAATTTTGAAAAATTTACTATAGAAAAGGCAATCCCTGGCGTAATTAAAATTTGCGACAGTATAAAATTATTTTTTGTAAAATTTACTGTAGAAAAAGCAATCCCTGGCGCAATTAAAATTTGCGTCAGTAAAAAATTATTTTTTGAAAAATTTACTGTAGAAAAGGCAATCCCTGGCGCAATTAAAATTTGCGACAGTAGAAAATTATTTTTTGAAAAATTTACCCTAAAAAAAAGCAATCCCTGGCGCAATTAAAATTTGCGACAGTAAAAAATTATTTTTTGAAAAATTTACTATAGAAAGGGCAATCCCAGGCGCAATTAAAATTTGCGACAGTAAAAAATTATTTTTTGAATAATTTACTGTAGAAAAGGCAATCCCTGGCGCAATTAAAATTTGCGACAGTAGAAAATTATTTTTTGAAAAATTTACTGTAGAAAAGGCAATCCCTGGCGCAATTAAAATTTGCGACAATAAAAAATTATTTTTTTAAAAATTTACTATAGAAAAGGCAATCCCTGCCGTAATTAAAATTTGCGACAGTAAAAAATTAGGCTTTGAAAAATTTACTGTACAAAAGGCAATCCCTGGCGTATTTAAAATTTGCGACAATAAAAAATTATTTTTTGAAAAATTTACTGTAGAAAAGGCAATCCCTGGCGCAATTAAAATTTGCGACAATATAAAATTATTTTTTGAAAAATTTAGTATAGGAAAGGCAATCCCTGGCGTAATTAAAATTTGCGAAAGTAAAAAATTATTTTTTGAAAAATTTACTATAGAAAAGGCAATCCCTGGCGCAATTAAAATTTGCGACAGTAAAAAATTATTTTTTGAATAATTTACTATATAAAAGGCAATCCCTGGCGCAATTAAAATTTGCGACAGTAGAAAATTAATTTGTGAAAAATTTACTATAGGAAAGGCAATCCCTGGCGCAATTAAATTTGCAACAGTAGAAAATTAATTTGTGAAAAATTTACTATAGAAAAGGCAATCCCTGGCGCAATTAAAATTTGCGACAGTAGAAAATTATTTTTTGAAAAATTTACTGTAGAAAAGGCAATCCCTGGCGCAATTAAAATTTGCGACAGTAAAAAATTATTTTTTGAATAATTTACTATAGAAAAGGCAATCCCTGGCGAATTTAAAATTTGCGACAGTATAAAACTAAATTTTGAAAAATTTACTATAGAAAAGGCAATCCCTGGCTTAATTAAAATTTGCGACAATAGAAAATTAATTTGTGAAAAATTTACTATAGAAAAGGCAATCCCTGGCGGATTTAAAATTTGCGACAGTAAAAAATTAATTTTTGAAAAATTTACTATAGAAAAGGCAATCCCTTGCGCAATTAAAATTTGCGACAGTAAAAAATTAATTTTTGAAAAATTTACTATAGAAAGGGCAATACCTGGCGCAATTAAAATTTGCGACAGTAAAAAATTATTTTTTGAATAATTTACTATATAAAAGTCAATCCCTGGCGCAATTAAAATTTGCGACAGTAGAAAATTAATTTGTGAAAAATTTACTATAGAAAAGGCATTCCCTGGCGCAATTAAAATTTGCGACAGTAGAAAATTATTTTTTGGAAAAATTTACTGTAGAAAGGCAATCCCTGGCGCAATTAAAATTTGGGACAGTAAAAAATTATTTTTTGAATAATTTACTATAGAAAAGGCAATCCCTGGCGTAATTAAAATTTGCGACAGTAAAAAATTAGTTTTTGCAAAATTTACTATAGAAAAGGCAATCCCTGGTGGATTTAAAATTTGCGACAGTAGAAAATTAATTTGTGAAAAATTTACTATAGAAAACGCAATCCCTGGTGGATTTAAAATTTGCGACAGTAAAAAATTAATTTTGAAAAATTTACTATAGAAAAGTCAATCCCTGGCGCAATTAAAATTTGCGACAGTAAAAAATTATTTTTTGAATAATTTACTATAGAAAAGGCAATCCCTGGCGCAATTAAAATTTGCGACAGTAAAAAATTATTTTTTCCAAAATTTACTGTAGAAAAGGCAATCCCTGGCGCAATTAAAATTTGCGACAAAAAAAAATTATTTTTTGAAAAATTTACTGTAGAAAAGGCAATCCCTGGCGCAATTAAAATTTGCGACAATAGAAAACTATTTTTTGAAAAATTTACTGTAGAAAAGGCAATCCTTGGCGTATTTAAAATTTGCGACAGTATAAAATTAATTTGTGAAAAATTTACTATAGAAAAGGCAATCTCTGGCGTATTTAAAATTTGCGACAGTAAAAAATTATTTTTTGAATAATTTACTGTAGAAAAGGCAATCCCTGGCGCAATTGAAATTTGCGACAGTAGAAAATTATTCTTTGAAAAATTTACTGTAGAAAAGGCAATCCCTGGCGCAATTAAAATTTGCGACAGTAAAAAATTACTTTTTGAAAAATTTACTATAGAAAAGGCAATCCCTGGCGTATTTAAAATTTGCGACAGTAAAAAATTAGGTTTTGAAAAATTTATTGTAGAAAAGGCAATACCTGGCGTAATTAAAATTTGCGACAGTAAAAAATTATTTTTGAAAAATTTACTGTAGAAAAGGCAATCCCTGGCGCAATTAAAATTTGCGACAGTATAAAACTATTTTTTGAAAAATTTACTATAGAAAAGGCAATCCGGTGCGCAATTAAAATTTGCGACAGTATAAAATTAAATTATGAAAAATTTACTATAGAAAAGGCAATCCCTGGCGTAATTAAAATTTGCGACAGTATAAAATTATTTTTTGTAAAATTTACTGTAGAAAAAGCAATCCCTGGCGCAATTAAAATTTGCGACAGTAAAAAATTATTTTTTGAAAAATTTACTGTAGAAAAGGCAATTTCTGGCGCAATTAAAATTTCTGACAGTAGAAAAATATGTTTTGAAAAATTTACTGTAGAAAAGGCAATCCCTGGCGCAATTAAAATTTGCGACAGTAAAAAATTATTTTTTGAATAATTTACTATTGAAAAGGCAATCCTTGGCGGATTTAAAATTTGCGACAGTAAAAACTTAATTTGTGAAAAATTTACTATAGAAAAGGCAATCCCTGGCGCAATTAAAACTTGCGACAGTAAAAAATTATTTTTTTGTAAAATTTACTATAGAAAAGGCAATCCCTGTCGTAATTAAAATTTTCGACAGTAGAAAATTAATTTGTGAAAAATTTACTGTAGAAAAGGCAATCCCTGGCGCAATTAAAATTTGCGACAGTAGAAAGTTATTTTTTGAAAAATTTACTATAGAAAAGGCAATCCCTGGCGTATTTAAAATTTGCGACAGTAAAAAATTATTTTTTGAATAATTTACTATAGAAAAGGCAATCCCTGGCGGATTTAAAATTTGCGACAGTAAAAAATTATTTTTTGAATAATTTACTATAGAAAAGGCAATCCCTGGCGCAATTAAAATTTGCAACAGTAAAAAATTATTTTTTGAAAAATTTACTGTAGAAAAGGCAAACCCTGGCGCAATTAAAATTTGCGACAGTAGAAAATTATTTTTTGAAAAATTTACTGTAGAAAAGGCAATCCCTGGCGCAATTAAAATTTGCGACAAAAAAAAATTATTTTTTGAAAAATTTACTGTAGAAAAGGCAATCCCTGGCGCAATTAAAATTTGCGACAATAGAAAACTATTTTTTGAAAAATTTACTGTAGAAAAGGCAATCCTTGGCGTATTTAAAATTTGCGACAGTATAAAATTAATTTGTGAAAAATTTACTATAGAAAAGGCAATCTCTGGCGTATTTAAAATTTGCGACAGTAAAAAATTATTTTTTGAATAATTTACTGTAGAAAAGGCAATCCCTGGCGCAATTGAAATTTGCGACAGTAGAAAATTATTCTTTGAAAAATTTACTGTAGAAAAGGCAATCCCTGGCGCAATTAAAATTTGCGACAGTAAAAAATTACTTTTTGAAAAATTTACTATAGAAAAGGCAATCCCTGGCGTATTTAAAATTTGCGACAGTAAAAAATTAGGTTTTGAAAAATTTATTGTAGAAAAGGCAATACCTGGCGTAATTAAAATTTGCGACAGTAAAAAATTATTTTTTGAAAAATTTACTGTAGAAAAGGCAATCCCTGGCGCAATTAAAATTTGCGACAGTATAAAACTATTTTTTGAAAAATTTACTATAGAAAAGGCAATCCGGTGCGCAATTAAAATTTGCGACAGTATAAAATTAAATTATGAAAAATTTACTATAGAAAAGGCAATCCCTGGCGTAATTAAAATTTGCGACAGTATAAAATTATTTTTTGTAAAATTTACTGTAGAAAAAGCAATCCCTGGCGCAATTAAAATTTGCGACAGTAAAAAATTATTTTTTGAAAAATTTACTGTAGAAAAGGCAATTTCTGGCGCAATTAAAATTTCTGACAGTAGAAAAATATGTTTTGAAAAATTTACTGTAGAAAAGGCAATCCCTGGCGCAATTAAAATTTGCGACAGTAAAAAATTATTTTTTGAATAATTTACTATTGAAAAGGCAATCCTTGGCGGATTTAAAATTTGCGACAGTAAAAACTTAATTTGTGAAAAATTTACTATAGAAAAGGCAATCCCTGGCGCAATTAAAACTTGCGACAGTAAAAAATTATTTTTTTGTAAAATTTACTATAGAAAAGGCAATCCCTGTCGTAATTAAAATTTTCGACAGTAGAAAATTAATTTGTGAAAAATTTACTGTAGAAAAGGCAATCCCTGGCGCAATTAAAACTTGCGACAGTAGAAAGTTATTTTTTGAAAAATTTACTATAGAAAAGGCAATCCCTGGCGTATTTAAAATTTGCGACAGTAAAAAATTATTTTTTGAATAATTTACTATAGAAAAGGCAATCCCTGGCGGATTTAAAATTTGCGACAGTAAAAAATTATTTTTTGAATAATTTACTATAGAAAAGGCAATCCCTGGCGCAATTAAAATTTGCAACAGTAAAAAATTATTTTTTGAAAAATTTACTGTAGAAAAGGCAAACCCTGGCGCAATTAAAATTTGCGACAGTAGAAAATTATTTTTTGAAAAATTTACTGTAGAAAAGGCAATACCTGGCGCAATTAAAATTTGCGACAATATAAAATTATTTTTTGAAAAAATTTACTATAGAAAAGGCAATCCCGTGCGCAATTAAAATTTGCGACAGTATAAAATTAAATTTTGAAAAATTTACTGTAGAAAGGGCAATCCCTGGCGCAATTAAAATTTGCGACAGTAAAAAATTATTTTTTGAATAATTTACTATAGAAAAGGCAATCCCTGGTGCAATTAAAATTTGCGACAGTAAAAAATTATTTTTTGAAAATTTACTGTAGAAAAGGCAATCCCTGGCGTATTTAAAATTTGCGACAGCATAAAATTAAATTTTGAAAAATTTACAATAGAAAAGGCAATCCCTGGCGTATTTAAAATTTGCCACAGTAAAAAATTATTTTTTGAATAATTTACTATAGAAAAGGCAAACCCTGGCGCAATTAAAATTTGCGACAGTATAAAATTATTTTTTGAAAAAATTTACTATAGAAAAGGCAATCCCGTGCGCAATTAAAATTTGCGACAGTATAAAATTAAATTTTGAAAAATTTACTATAGAAAAGGCAATCCCTGGCGTAATTAAAATTTGCGACAGTATAAAATTATTTTTTGTAAAATTTACTGTAGAAAAAGCAATCCCTGGCGCAATTAAAATTTGCGACAGTAAAAAATTATTTTTTGAAAAATTTACTGTAGAAAAGGCAATCCCTGGCGCAATCAAAATTTGCGACAGTAGAAAATTATGTTTTGAAAAATTTACTGTAGAAAAGGCAATCCCTGGCGCAATTAAAATTTGCGACAGTAAAAAATTATTTTTTGAATAATTTACTATTGAAAAGGCAATCCTTGGCGGATTTAAAATTTGCGACAGTAAAAACTTAATTTGTGAAAAATTTACTATAGAAAAGGCAATCCCTGGCGCAATTAAAACTTGCGACAGTAAAAAATTATTTTTTGTAAAATTTACTATAGAAAAGGCAATCCCTGGCGTAATTAAAATTTGCGACAGTAGAAAATTAATTTGTGAAAAATTTACTGTAGAAAAGGCAATCCCTGGCGCAATTAAAATTTGCGACAGTAGAAAGTTATTTTTTGAATAATTTACTATAGAAAAGGCAATCCCTGGCGCAATTAAAATTTGCGACAGTATAAAATTATTTTTTGAAAAAATTTACTATAGAAAAGGCAATCCCGTGCGCAATTAAAATTTGCGACAGTATAAAATTAAATTTTGAAAAATTTACTATAGAAAAGGCAATCCCTGGCGTAATTAAAATTTGCGACAGTATAAAATTATTTTTTGTAAAATTTACTGTAGAAAAAGCAATCCCTGGCGCAATTAAAATTTGCGACAGTAAAAAATTATTTTTTGAAAAATTTACTGTAGAAAAGGCAATCCCTGGCGCAATTAAAATTTGCGACAGTAGAAAATTATGTTTTGAAAAATTTACTGTAGAAAAGGCAATCCCTGGCGCAATTAAAATTTGCGACAGTAAAAAATTATTTTTTGAATAATTTACTATTGAAAAGGCAATCCTTGGCGGATTTAAAATTTGCGACAGTAAAAACTTAATTTGTGAAAAATTTACTATAGAAAAGGCAATCCCTGGCGCAATTAAAACTTGCGACAGTAAAAAATTATTTTTTGTAAAATTTACTATAGAAAAGGCAATCCCTGGCGTAATTAAAATTTGCGACAGTAGAAAATTAATTTGTGAAAAATTTACTGTAGAAAAGGCAATCCCTGGCGCAATTAAAATTTGCGACAGTAGAAAGTTATTTTTTGAAAAATTTACTATAGAAAAGGCAATCCCTGGCGTATTTAAAATTTGCGACAGTAAAAAATTATTTTTTGAATAATTTACTATAGAAAAGGCAATCCCTGGCAGTAAAAAATTATTTTTTGAATAATTTACTATAGAAAAGGCAATCCCTGGATCAATTAAAATATGAAACAGTAAAAAATTATTTTTTGAAAAATTTACTGTAGAAAAGGCAAACCCTGGCGCAAATAAAATTTGCGACAGTAGAAAATTATTTTTTGAAAAATTTACTGTAGAAAAGGCAATACCTGGCGCAATTAAAATGTGCGACAGTAAAAAATTATTTTTTGAATAATTTACTATAGAAATGGCAATCCCTGGCGGATTTAAAATTTGCGACAGTAAAAAATTAATTTGTGAAAAATTTACTATAGAAAAGGCAATCCCTGGCGCAATTAAAACTTGCGACAGTAAAAAATTATATTTTGTAAAATTTACTATCGAAAAGGCAATCCTTGGCGTAATTAAAATTTGCGACAGTAGAAAATTAATTTGTGAAAAATTTACTATAGAAAAGGCAAAACCTAGCGAATTTAAAATTTGCGACAGTAAAAAATTAATTTTTGAAAAATTTATTATAGAAAAGGCAATCCCTGGCGCAATTAAAATTTGCGACAGTAAAAAATTAATTTTTGAAAAATTTACTATAGAAAGGGCAATCCCTGGCGCAATTAAAATTTGCGACAGTAAAAAATTATTTTTTGAATAATTTACTATAGAAAAGGCAATCCCTGGCGCAATTAAAATTTGCGACAGTAAAAAATTATTTTTTGAAAATTTACTGTAGAAAAGGCAATCCCTGGCGTATTTAAAATTTGCGACAGTATAAAATTAAATTTTGAAAAATTTACTATAGAAAAGGCAATCCCTGGCGTAATTAAAATTTGCGACAGTAGAAAATTAATTTGTGAAAAATTTACTATAGAAAAGGCAATCCCTGGCGGATTTAAAATTTGCGACAGTAAAAAATTAATTTTTGAAAAATTTACTATAGAAAAGGCAATTAAAATTTGCGACAGTAGAAAATTATTTTTTGAAAAATTTAATGCAGAAAAGGCAATCCCTGGCGCAATTAAAATTTGCGACAGTGAAAAATTAGTTTTTGAATAATTTACTATTGAAAAGGCAATCCCTGGCGGATTTAAAATTTGCGACAGTAAAAAATTAATTTTTGAAAAATTTACTATAGAAAAGGCAATCCCTGGCGCAATTAAAATTTGCGACAGTAAAAAATATTTTTTGAAAAATGTACTATAGAAAAGGCAATCCCTGGCGTATTTAAAATTTGCGACAGTAAAAAATTAGTTTTTGAAAAATTTACTATAGAAAAGGCAATCCCTGGCGTAATTAAAATTTTCGACAGTAAAAAATTAGTTTTTGAATAATTTACTATAGAAAAGGCAATCCATGGCGTATTTAAAATTTGCGACAGTATAAAATTAAATTTTGAAAAATTTACTATAGAAAAGGCAATCCCTGGCGCAATTAAAATTTGCGACAGTAAAAAATTATTTTTTGCAAAATTTACTAGAGAAAAGGCAATCCCTGGCGTATTTAAAATTTGCGACAGTAAAAAATTATTTTTTGAAAAATTTACTATAGAAAAGGCAATCCCTGGCGTAATTAAAATTTGCGAAAGTAAAAAATTATTTTTTGAAAAATTTACTATAGAAAGCAAACCCTGGCGTAATTAAAATTTGCGACAGTATAAAATTATTTTTTGAAAAATTTACTATAGAAAAGGCAATCCCTGGCGTATTTAAAATTTGCGACAGTATAAAATTAAATTTTGAATAATTTACTATAGAAAAGGCAATCCCTGGCGCAATTAAAATTTGCGACAGTAAAAAATTATTTTTTGAATAATTTACTATAGAAAAGGCAATCCCTGGCGCAATTAAAATTTGCGACAGTAAAAAATTATTTTTTGTAAAATTTACTGTAGAAAAAGCAATCCCTGGCGTAATTAAAATTTGCGTCAGTAAAAAATTATTTTTTGAAAAATTTAATGTAGAAAAGGCAATCCCTGGCGCAATTAAAATTTGCGACAGTAGAAAATTATTTTTTGAAAATTTTACCCTAAAAAAAAGCAATCCCTGGCGCAATTAAAATTTGCGAAAGTAAAAAATTATTTTTTGAAAAATTTACTATAGAAAGGGCAATCCCTGGCGCAATTAAAATTTGCGACAGTAAAAAATTATTTTTTGAATAATTTACTGTAGAAAAGGTATTTAAAATTTGCGACAGTAAAAAATTATTTTTTGAATAATTTACTATAGAAAAGGCAATCCCTGGCGCAATTAAAATTTGCGACAGTATAAAATTATTTTTTGAAAAAATTTACTATAGAAAAGGCAATCCCGTGCGCAATTAAAATTTGCGACAGTATAAAATTAAATTTTGAAAAATTTACTATAGAAAAGGCAATCCCTGGCGTAATTAAAATTTGCGACAGTATAAAATTATTTTTTGTAAAATTTACTGTAGAAAAAGCAATCCCTGGCGCAATTAAAATTTGCGACAGTAAAAAATTATTTTTTGAAAAATTTACTGTAGAAAAGGCAATCCCTGGCGCAATTAAAATTTGCGACAGTAGAAAATTATGTTTTGAAAAATTTACTGTAGAAAAGGCAATCCCTGGCGCAATTAAAATTTGCGACAGTAAAAAATTATTTTTTGAATAATTTACTATTGAAAAGGCAATCTTTGGCGGATTTAAAATTTGCGACAGTAAAAACTTAATTTGTGAAAAATTTACTATAGAAAAGGCAATCCCTGGCGCAATTAAAACTTGCGACAGTAAAAAATTATTTTTTGTAAAATTTACTATAGAAAAGGCAATCCCTGGCGTAATTAAAATTTGCGACAGTAGAAAATTAATTTGTGAAAAATTTACTGTAGAAAAGGCAATCCCTGGCGCAATTAAAATTTGCGACAGTAGAAAGTTATTTTTTGAAAAATTTACTATAGAAAAGGCAATCCCTGGCGTATTTAAAATTTGCGACAGTAAAAAATTATTTTTTGAATAATTTACTATAGAAAAGGCAATCCCTGGCGGATTTAAAATTTGCGACAGTAAAAAATTATTTTTTGAATAATTTACTATAGAAAAGGCAATCCCTGGAGCAATTAAAATTTGCAACAGTAAAAAATTATTTTTTGAAAAATTTACTGTAGAAAAGGCAAACCCTGGCGCAAATAAAATTTGCGACAGTAGAAAATTATTTTTTGAAAAATTTACAGTAGAAAAGGCAATACCTGGCGCAATTAAAATGTGCGACAGTAAAAAATTATTTTTTGAATAATTTACTATAGAAATGGCAATCCCTGGCGGATTTAAAATTTGCGACAGTAAAAAATTAATTTGTGAAAAATTTACTATAGAAAAGGCAATCCCTGGCGCAATTAAAACTTGCGACAGTAAAAAATTATATTTTGTAAAATTTACTATCGAAAAGGCAATCCTTGGCGTAATTAAAATTTGCGACAGTAGAAAATTAATTTGTGAAAAATTTACTATAGAAAAGGCAAAACCTAGCGAATTTAAAATTTGCGACAGTAAAAAATTAATTTTTGAAAAATTTATTATAGAAAAGGCAATCCCTGGCGCAATTAAAATTTGCGACAGTAAAAAATTAATTTTTGAAAAATTTACTATAGAAAGGGCAATCCCTGGCGCAATTAAAATTTGCGACAGTAAAAAATTATTTTTTGAATAATTTACTATAGAAAAGGCAATCCCTGGCGCAATTAAAATTTGCGACAGTAAAAAATTATTTTTTGAAAATTTACTGTAGAAAAGGCAATCCCTGGCGTATTTAAAATTTGCGACAGTATAAAATTAAATTTTGAAAAATTTACTATAGAAAAGGCAATCCCTGGCGTAATTAAAATTTGCGACAGTAGAAAATTAATTTGTGAAAAATTTACTATAGAAAAGGCAATCCCTGGCGGATTTAAAATTTGCGACAGTAAAAAATTAATTTTTGAAAAATTTACTATAGAAAAGGCAATTAAAATTTGCGACAGTAGAAAATTATTTTTTGAAAAATTTAATGCAGAAAAGGCAATCCCTGGCGCAATTAAAATTTGCGACAGTGAAAAATTAGTTTTTGAATAATTTACTATAGAAAAGGCAATCCCTGGCGGATTTAAAATTTGCGACAGTAAAAAATTAATTTTTGAAAAATTTACTATAGAAAAGGCAATCCCTGGCGCAATTAAAATTTGCGACAGTAAAAAATAGTTTTTGAAAAATGTACTATAGAAAAGGCAATCCCTGGCGTATTTAAAATTTGCGACAGTAAAAAATTAGTTTTTGAAAAATTTACTATAGAAAAGGCAATCCCTGGCGTAATTAAAATTTTCGACAGTAAAAAATTAGTTTTTGAATAATTTACTATAGAAAAGGCAATCCATGGCGTATTTAAAATTTGCGGCAGTATAAAATTAAATTTTGAAAAATTTACTATAGAAAAGGCAATCCCTGGCGCAATTAAAATTTGCGACAGTAAAAAATTATTTTTTGCAAAATTTACTAGAGAAAAGGCAATCCCTGGCGTATTTAAAATTTGCGACAGCAAAAAATTATTTTTTGAAAAATTTACTATAGAAAAGGCAATCCCTGGCGTAATTAAAATTTGCGAAAGTAAAAAATTATTTTTTGAAAAATTTACTATAGAAAGGCAAACCCTGGCGTAATTAAAATTTGCGACAGTATAAAATTATTTTTTGAAAAATTTACTATAGAAAAGGCAATCCCTGGCGTATTTAAAATTTGCGACAGTATAAAATTAAATTTTGAATAATTTACTATAGAAAAGGCAATCCCTGGCGCAATTAAAATTTGCGACAGTAAAAAATTATTTTTTGAATAATTTACTATAGAAAAGGCAATCCCTGGCGCAATTAAAATTTGCGACAGTAAAAAATTATTTTTTGTAAAATTTACTGTAGAAAAAGCAATCCCTGGCGTAATTAAAATTTGCGTCAGTAAAAAATTATTTTTTGAAAAATTTAATGTAGAAAAGGCAATCCCTGGCGCAATTAAAATTTGCGACAGTAGAAAATTATTTTTTGAAAATTTTACCCTAAAAAAAAGCAATCCCTGGCGCAATTAAAATTTGCGAAAGTAAAAAATTATTTTTTGAAAAATTTACTATAGAAAGGGCAATACCTGGCGCAATTAAAATTTGCGACAGTAAAAAATTATTTTTTGAATAATTTACTGTAGAAAAGGCAATCCGTGGCGCAATTAAAATTTGCGACAGTAGAAAATTATTTTTGAAAAATTTACTGTAGAAAAGGCAATCCCTGGCGCAATTAAAATTTGCGACAATAAAAAATTATTTTTTGAAAAATTTACTATAGAAAAGGCAATCCCTGCCGTAATTAAAATTTGCGACAGTAAAAAATTAGGCTTTGAAAAATTTACTGTACAAAAGGCAATCCCTAGCGTAATTAAAATTTGCTACAATAAAAAATAATTTTTTGAAAAATTTACTGTAGAAAGGCAATCCCTGGCGCAATTAAAATTTGCGACAATATAAAATTATTTTTTGAAAAATTTACTATAGAAAAGGCAATCCCTTGCGCAATTAAAATTTGCGACAGTATAAAATTAAATTTTGAAAAATTTACTATAGAAAATGCATCCCTGGCGTAATTAAAATTTGCGACAGTATAAAATTAGGTTTTGAAATATTTACTGTACAAAAGGCAATCCCTGGCGTAATTAAAATTTGCGACAGTAAAAAATTAATTTTTGAAAAATTTACTATAGAAAAGGCAATACCTGGCGTAATCAAAATTTGCGACAGTAAAAAATTAGGTTTTGAAAAATTTACTGTACAAAAGGCAATCCCTGGCGTAATTAAAATTTGCGACAGTAAAAAATATTTTTTGAAAAATTTACTGTAGAAAAGGCAATCCCTGGCGCAATTAAAATTTGCGACCGTATAAAATTATTTTTTGAAAAATTTACTATAGAAAATGCAATCCCTTGGGCAATTAAACTTTGCGACAGTACAAAATTAAATTTTGAAAAATTTACTATAGAAAAGGCAATCCCTGGCGTTTTTAAAATTTGCGACAGTAAAAAATTATTTTTTGAATAATTTACTGTAGAAATGGCAATCCCAGGCGCAATTAAAATTTGCGAGAGTAAAAAATTATTTTTTGAAAAATTTACTGTAGAAAAGGCAATCCCTGGCGCAATTAAAATTTGCGACCGTATAAAATTATTTTTTGAAAAATTTACTATAGAAAATGCAATCCCTTGGGCAATTAAACTTTGCGACAGTATAAAATTAAATTTTGAAAAATTTACTATAGAAAAGGCAATCCCTGGCGTAATTAAAATTTGCGACAGTATAAAATTATTTTTTGTAAAATTTACTGTAGAAAAGGCAATCCCAGGCGCAATTAAAATTTGCGAGAGTAAAAAATTATTTTTTGAAAAATTTACTGTAGAAAAGGCAATCCCTGGCGCAATTAAAATTTGCGACCGTATAAAATTATTTTTTGAAAAATTTACTATAGAAAATGCAATCCCTTGGGCAATTAAACTTTGCGACAGTACAAAATTAAATTTTGAAAAATTTACTATAGAAAAGGCAATCCCTGGCGTAATTAAAATTTGCGACAGTATAAAATTATTTTTTGTAAAATTTACTGTAGAAAAAGCAATCCCTGGCGCAATTAAAATTTGCGTCAGTAAAAAACTATTTTTTGAAAAATTTACTGTAGAAAAGGCAATCCCTGGCGCAATTAAAATTTGCGACAGTAGAAAATTATTTTTTGAAAAATTTACCCTAAAAAAAAACAATCCCTGGCGCAATTAAAATTTGCGACAGTAAAAAATTATTTTTTGAAAAATTTACTATACAAAGGGCAATCCCAGGCGCAATTAAAATTTGCGACAGTAAAAAATTATTTTTTGAAAAATTTACTATAGAAAAGGCAATCCCTGGCGTATTTAAAATTTGCGACAGTAAAAAATTAGGTTTTGAAAAATTTATTGTAGAAAAGGCAATACCTGGCGTAATTTAAATTTGCGACAGTAAAAAATTATTTTTTGAAAAATTTACTGTAGAAAAGGCAATCCCTGGCGCAATTAAAATTTGCGACAGTATAAAATTATTCTTTGAAAAATTTACTGTAGAAAAGGCAATCCCTGGCGCAATTAAAATTTGCGACAGTAAAAAATTATTTTTTGAAAAATTTACTATAGAAAAGGCAATCCCTGGCGTATTTAAAATTTGCGACAGTAAAAAATTATGTTTTGAAAAATTTATTGTAGAAAAGGCAATACCTGGCGTAATTAAAATTTGCGACAGTAAAAAATTATTTTTTGAAAAATTTACTGTAGAAAAGGCAATCCCTGGCGCAATTAAAATTTGCGACAGTATAAAATTATTTTTTGAAAAATTTACTATAGAAAAGGCAATCCCGTGCGCAATTAAAATTTGCGACAGTATAAAATTAAATTATGAAAAATTTACTATAGAAAAGGTAATCCCTGGCGTAATTAAAATTTGCGACAGTATAAAATTATTTTTTGTAAAATTTACTGTAGAAAAAGCAATCCCTGGCGCAATTAAAATTTGCGACAGTAAAAAATTATTTTTTGAAAAATTTACTGTAGAAAAGGCAATTTCTGGCGCAATTAAAATTTGCGACAGTAGAAAAATATGTTTTGAAAAATTTACTGTAGAAAAGGCAATCCCTGGCGCAATTAAAATTTGCGACAGTAAAAAATTATTTTTTGAATAATTTACTATTGAAAAGGCAATCCTTGGCGGATTTAAAATTTGCGACAGTAAAAACTTAATTTGTGAAAAATTTACTATAGAAAAGGCAATCCCTGGCGCAATTAAAACTTGCGACAGTAAAAAATTATTTTTTTGTAAAATTTACTATAGAAAAGGCAATCCCTGGCGTAATTAAAATTTTCGACAGTAGAAAATTAATTTGTGAAAAATTTACTGTAGAAAAGGCAATCCCTGGCGCAATTAAAATTTGCGACAGTAGAAAGTTATTTTTTGAAAAATTTACTATAGAAAAGGCTATCCCTGGCGTATTTAAAATTTGCGACAGTAAAAAATTATTTTTTGAATAATTTACTATAGAAAAGGCAATCCCTGGCGGATTTAAAATTTGCGACAGTAAAAAATTATTTTTTGAATAATTTACTATAGAAAAGGCAATCCCTGGCGCAATTAAAATTTGCAACAGTAAAAAATTATTTTTTGAAAAATTTACTGTAGAAAAGGCAAACCCTGGCGCAATTAAAATTTGCGACAGTAGAAAATTATTTTTTGAAAAATTTACTGTAGGAAAGGCAATACCTGGCGCAATTAAAATTTGCGACAGTATAAAATTTTTTTTTGAAAAAATTTACTATAGAAAAGGCAATCCCGTGCGCAATTAAAATTTGCGACAGTATAAAATTAAATTTTGAAAAATTTACTGTAGAAAGGGCAATCCCTGGCGCAATTAAAATTTGCGACAGTAAAAAATTATTTTTTGAATAATTTACTATAGAAAAGGCAATCCCTGGTGCAATTAAAATTTGCGACAGTAAAAAATTATTTTTTGAAAATTTACTGTAGAAAAGGCAATCCCTGGCGTATTTAAAATTTGCGACAGCATAAAATTAAATTTTGAAAAATTTACAATAGAAAAGGCAATCCCTGGCGTATTTAAAATTTGCCACAGTAAAAAATTATTTTTTGAATAATTTACTATAGAAAAGGCAAACCCTGGCGCAATTAAAATTTTTGACAGTATAAAATTATTTTTTGAAAAAATTTACTATAGAAAAGGCAATCCCGTGCGCAATTAAAATTTGCGACAGTATAAAATTAAATTTTGAAAAATTTACTATAGAAAAGGCAATCCCTGGCGTAATTAAAATTTGCGACAGTATAAAATTATTTTTTGTAAAATTTACTGTAGAAAAAGCAATCCCTGGCGCAATTAAAATTTGCGACAGTAAAAAATTATTTTTTGAAAAATTTACTGTAGAAAAGGCAATCCCTGGCGCAATTAAAATTTGCGACAGTAGAAAATTATGTTTTGAAAAATTTACTGTAGAAAAGGCAATCCCTGGCGCAATTAAACTTTGCGACAGTACAAAATTAAATTTTGAAAAATTTACTATAGAAAAGGCAATCCCTGGCGTTTTTAAAATTTGCGACAGTAAAAAATTATTTTTTGAATAATTTACTGTAGAAATGGCAATCCCTGGCGCAATTAAAATTTGCGACAGTAGAAAATTATTTTTTGAAAAATTTACTGTAGAAAAGGCAATCCCTGGCGCAATTAAAATTTGCGACAGTAAAAAATTATTTTTTGCAAAATTTACTATAGAAGAGGCAATCCCTGGCGTATTTAAAATTTGCGACAGTATAAAATTAATTTGTGAAAAATTTACTATAGAAAAGGCAATCCCTGGCGTTTTTAAAATTTGCGACAGTAAAAAATTATTTTTTGAATAATTTACTGTAGAAATGGCAATCCCTGGCGCAATTAAAATTTGCGACAGTAGAAAATTATTTTTTGAAAAATTTACTGTAGAAAAGGCAATCCCTGGCGCAATTAAAATTTGCGACAGTAAAAAATTATTTTTTGAAAAATTTACTATAGAAAGGCAATCCCTTGGGCAATTAAACTTTGCGACAGTATAAAATTAAATTTTGAAAAATTTACTATAAAAAAGGCAATCCCTGGCGTAATTAAAATTTGCGACAGTATAAAATTATTTTTTGTAAAATTTACTGTAGAAAAAGCAATCCCTGGCGCAATTAAAATTTGCGTCAGTAAAAAATTATTTTTTGAAAAATTTACTGTAGAAAAGGCAATCCCTGGCGCAATTAAAATTTGCGACAGTAGAAAATTATTTTTTGAAAAATTTACCCTAAAAAAAAGCAATCCCTGGCGCAATTAAAATTTGCGACAGTAAAAAATTATTTTTTGAAAAATTTACTATAGAAAGGGCAATCCCAGGCGCAATTAAAATTTGCGACAGTAAAAAATTATTTTTTGAATAATTTACTGTAGAAAAGGCAATCCCTGGCGCAATTAAAATTTGCGACAGTAGAAAATTATTTTTTGAAAAATTTACTGTAGAAAAGGCAATCCCTGGCGCAATTAAAATTTGCGACAATAAAAAATTATTTTTTTAAAAATTTACTATAGAAAAGGCAATCCCTGCCGTAATTAAAATTTGCGACAGTAAAAAATTAGGCTTTGAAAAATTTACTGTACAAAAGGCAATCCCTGGCGTATTTAAAATTTGCGACAATAAAAAATTATTTTTTGAAAAATTTACTGTAGAAAAGGCAATCCTAGGCGTATTTAAAATTTGCGACAGTAAAAAATTATTTTTTGAAAAATTTACTATAGGAAAGGCAATCCCTGGCGTAATTAAAATTTGCGAAAGTAAAAAATTATTTTTTGAAAAATTTACTATAGAAAAGGCAATCCCTGGCGCAATTAAAATTTGCGACAGTAAAAAATTATTTTTTGAATAATTTACTATATAAAAGGCAATCCCTGGCGCAATTAAAATTTGCGACAGTAGAAAATTAATTTGTGAAAAATTTACTATAGGAAAGGCAATCCCTGGCGCAATTAAATTTGCAACAGTAGAAAATTAATTTGTGAAAAATTTACTATAGAAAAGGCAATCCCTGGCGCAATTAAAATTTGCGACAGTAGAAAATTATTTTTTGAAAAATTTACTGTAGAAAAGGCAATCCCTGGCGCAATTAAAATTTGCGACAGTAAAAAATTATTTTTTGAATAATTTACTATAGAAAAGGCAATCCCTGGCGAATTTAAAATTTGCGACAGTATAAAACTAAATTTTGAAAAATTTACTATAGAAAAGGCAATCCCTGGCTTAATTAAAATTTGCGACAATAGAAAATTAATTTGTGAAAAATTTACTATAGAAAAGGCAATCCCTGGCGGATTTAAAATTTGCGACAGTAAAAAATTAATTTTTGAAAAATTTACTATAGAAAAGGCAATCCCTGGCGCAATTAAAATTTGCGACAGTAAAAAATTAATTTTTGAAAAATTTACTATAGAAAGGGCAATACCTGGCGCAATTAAAATTTGCGACAGTAAAAAATTATTTTTTGAATAATTTACTATATAAAAGTCAATCCCTGGCGCAATTAAAATTTGCGACAGTAGAAAATTAATTTGTGAAAAATTTACTATAGAAAAGGCATTCCCTGGCGCAATTAAAATTTGCGACAGTAGAAAATTATTTTTTGGAAAAATTTACTGTAGAAAGGCAATCCCTGGCGCAATTAAAATTTGGGACAGTAAAAAATTATTTTTTGAATAATTTACTATAGAAAAGGCAATCCCTGGCGTAATTAAAATTTGCGACAGTAAAAAATTAGTTTTTGCAAAATTTACTATAGAAAAGGCAATCCCTGGTGGATTTAAAATTTGCGACAGTAGAAAATTAATTTGTGAAAAATTTACTATAGAAAAGGCAATCCCTGGTGGATTTAAAATTTGCGACAGTAAAAAATTAATTTTTGAAAAATTTACTATAGAAAAGTCAATCCCTGGCGCAATTAAAATTTGCGACAGTAAAAAATTATTTTTTGAATAATTTACTATAGAAAAGGCAATCCCTGGCGCAATTAAAATTTGCGACAGTAAAAAATTATTTTTTGCAAAATTTACTGTAGAAAAGGCAATCCCTGGCGCAATTAAAATTTGCGACAAAAAAAAATTATTTTTTGAAAAATTTACTGTAGAAAAGGCAATCCCTGGCGCAATTAAAATTTGCGACAATAGAAAACTATTTTTTGAAAAATTTACTGTAGAAAAGGCAATCCTTGGCGTATTTAAAATTTGCGACAGTATAAAATTAATTTGTGAAAAATTTACTATAGAAAAGGCAATCTCTGGCGTATTTAAAATTTGCGACAGTAAAAAATTATTTTTTGAATAATTTACTGTAGAAAAGGCAATCCCTGGCGCAATTGAAATTTGCGACAGTAGAAAATTATTCTTTGAAAAATTTACTGTAGAAAAGGCAATCCCTGGCGCAATTAAAATTTGCGACAGTAAAAAATTATTTTTTGAAAAATTTACTATAGAAAAGGCAAACCCTGGCGTATTTAAAATTTGCGACAGTAAAAAATTAGGTTTTGAAAAATTTATTGTAGAAAAGGCAATACCTGGCGTAATTAAAATTTGCGACAGTAAAAAATTATTTTTTGAAAAATTTACTGTAGAAAAGGCAATCCCTGGCGCAATTAAAATTTGCGACAGTATAAAATTATTTTTTGAAAAATTTACTATAGAAAAGGCAATCCCGTGCGCAATTAAAATTTGCGACAGTATAAAATTAAATTATGAAAAATTTACTATAGAAAAGGCAATCCCTGGCGTAATTAAAATTTGCGACAGTATAAAATTTTTTTTTGTAAAATTTACTGTAGAAAAAGCAATCCCTGGCGCAATTAAAATTTGCGACAGTAAAAAATTATTTTTTGAAAAATTTACTGTAGAAAAGGCAATTTCTGGCGCAATTAAAATTTGCGACAGTAGAAAAATATGTTTTGAAAAATTTACTGTAGAAAAGGCAATCCCTGGCGCAATTAAAATTTGCGACAGTAAAAAATTATTTTTTGAATAATTTACTATTGAAAAGGCAATACTTGGCGGATTTAAAATTTGCGACAGTAAAAACTTAATTTGTGAAAAATTTACTATAGAAAAGGCAATCCCTGGCGCAATTAAAACTTGCGACAGTAAAAAATTATTTTTTTGTAAAATTTACTATAGAAAAGGCAATCCCTGGCGTAATTAAAATTTTCGACAGTAGAAAATTAATTTGTGAAAAATTTACTGTAGAAAAGGCAATCCCTGGCGCAATTAAAATTTGCGACAGTAGAAAGTTATTTTTTGAAAAATTTACTATAGAAAAGGCAATCCCTGTCGTATTTAAAATTTGCGACAGTAAAAAATTATTTTTTGAATAATTTACTATAGAAAAGGCAATCCCTGGCGGATTTAAAATTTGCGACAGTAAAAAATTATTTTTTGAATAATTTACTATAGAAAAGGCAATCCCTGGCGCAATTAAAATTTGCAACAGTAAAAAATTATTTTTTGAAAAATTTACTGTAGAAAAGGCAAACCCTGGCGCAATTAAAACTTGCGACAGTAGAAAATTATTTTTTGAAAAATTTACTGTAGAAAAGGCAATACCTGGCGCAATTAAAATTTGCGACAGTATAAAATTATTTTTTGAAAAAATTTACTATAGAAAAGGCAATCCCGTGCGCAATTAAAATTTGCGACAGTATAAAATTAAATTTTGAAAAATTTACTGTAGAAAGGGCAATCCCTGGCGCAATTAAAATTTGCGACAGTAAAAAATTATTTTTTGAATAATTTACTATAGAAAAGGCAATCCCTGGTGCAATTAAAATTTGCGACAGTAAAAAATTATTTTTTGAAAATTTACTGTAGAAAAGGCAATCCCTGGCGTATTTAAAATTTGCGACAGCATAAAATTAAATTTTGAAAAATTTACAATAGAAAAGGCAATCCCTGGCGTATTTAAAATTTGCCACAGTAAAAAATTATTTTTTGAATAATTTACTATAGAAAAGGCAAACCCTGGCGCAATTAAAATTTGCGACAGTATAAAATTATTTTTTGAAAAAATTTACTATAGAAAAGGCAATCCCGTGCGCAATTAAAATTTGCGACAGTATAAAATTAAATTTTGAAAAATTTACTATAGAAAAGGCAATCCCTGGCGTAATTAAAATTTGCGACAGTATAAAATTATTTTTTGTAAAATTTACTGTAGAAAAAGCAATCCCTGGCGCAATTAAAATTTGCGACAGTAAAAAATTATTTTTTGAAAAATTTACTGTAGAAAAGGCAATCCCTGGCGCAATTAAAATTTGCGACAGTAGAAAATTATGTTTTGAAAAATTTACTGTAGAAAAGGCAATCCCTGGCGCAATTAAAATTTGCGACAGTAAAAAATTATTTTTTGAATAATTTACTATTGAAAAGGCAATCCTTGGCGGATTTAAAATTTGCGACAGTAAAAACTTAATTTGTGAAAAATTTACTATAGAAAAGGCAATCCCTGGCGCAATTAAAACTTGCGACAGTAAAAAATTATTTTTTGTAAAATTTACTATAGAAAAGGCAATCCCTGGCGTAATTAAAATTTGCGACAGTAGAAAATTAATTTGTGAAAAATTTACTGTAGAAAAGGCAATCCCTGGCGCAATTAAAATTTGCGACAGTAGAAAGTTATTTTTTGAAAAATTTACTATAGAAAAGGCAATCCCTGGCGTATTTAAAATTTGCGACAGTAAAAAATTATTTTTTGAATAATTTACTATAGAAAAGGCAATCCCTGGCGTATTTAAAATTTGCGACAGCATAAAATTAAATTTTGAAAAATTTACAATAGAAAAGGCAATCCCTGGCGTATTTAAAATTTGCGACAGTAAAAAATTATTTTTTGAATAATTTACTATAGAAAAGGCAATCCCTGGCGCAATTAAAATTTGCGACAGTATAAAATTATTTTTTGAAAAAATTTACTATAGAAAAGGCAATCCCGTTCGCAATTAAAATTTGCGACAGCATAAAATTAAATTTTGAAAAATTTACAATAGAAAAGGCAATCCCTGGCGTATTTAAAATTTGCGACAGTAAAAAATTATTTTTTGAATAATTTACTATAGAAAAGGCAATCCCTGGCGCAATTAAAATTTGCGACAGTATAAAATTATTTTTTGAAAAAATTTACTATAGAAAAGGCAATCCCGTGCGCAATTAAAATTTGCGACAGTATAAAATTAAATTTTGAAAAATTTACTATAGAAAAGGCAATCCCTGGCGTAATTAAAATTTGCGACAGTATAAAATTATTTTTTGTAAAATTTACTGTAGAAAAAGCAATCCCTGGCGCAATTAAAATTTGCGACAGTAAAAAATTATTTTTTGAAAAATTTACTGTAGAAAAGGCAATCCCTGGCGCAATTAAAATTTGCGACAGTAGAAAATTATGTTTTGAAAAATTTACTGTAGAAAAGGCAATCCCTGGCGCAATTAAAATTTGCGACAGTAAAAAATTATTTTTTGAATAATTTACTATTGAAAAGGCAATCCTTGGCGGATTTAAAATTTGCGACAGTAAAAACTTAATTTGTGAAAAATTTACTATAGAAAAGGCAATCCCTGGCGCAATTAAAACTTGCGACAGTAAAAAATTATTTTTTGTAAAATTTACTATAGAAAAGGCAATCCCTGGCGTAATTAAAATTTGCGACAGTAGAAAATTAATTTGTGAAAAATTTACTGTAGAAAAGGCAATCCCTGGCGCAATTAAAATTTGCGACAGTAGAAAGTTATTTTTTGAAAAATTTACTATAAAAAAGGCAATCCCTGGCGTATTTAAAATTTGCGACAGTAAAAAATTATTTTTTGAATAATTTACTATAGAAAAGGCAATCCCTGGCGGATTTAAAATTTGCGACAGTAAAAAATTATTTTTTGAATAATTTACTATAGAAAAGGCAATCCCTGGAGCAATTAAAATATGCAACAGTAAAAAATTATTTTTTGAAAAATTTACTGTAGAAAAGGCAAACCCTGGCGCAAATAAAATTTGCGACAGTAGAAAATTATTTTTTGAAAAATTTACTGTAGAAAAGGCAATACCTGGCGCAATTAAAATGTGCGACAGTAAAAAATTATTTTTTGAATAATTTACTATAGAAATGGCAATCCCTGGCGGATTTAAAATTTGCGACAGTAAAAAATTAATTTGTGAAAAATTTACTATAGAAAAGGCAATCCCTGGCGCAATTAAAACTTGCGACAGTAAAAAATTATATTTTGTAAAATTTACTATCGAAAAGGCAATCCTTGGCGTAATTAAAATTTGCGACAGTAGAAAATTAATTTGTGAAAAATTTACTATAGAAAAGGCAAAACCTAGCGAATTTAAAATTTGCGACAGTAAAAAATTAATTTTTGAAAAATTTATTATAGAAAAGGCAATCCCTGGCGCAATTAAAATTTGCGACAGTAAAAAATTAATTTTTGAAAAATTTACTATAGAAAGGGCAATCCCTGGCGCAATTAAAATTTGCGACAGTAAAAAATTATTTTTTGAATAATTTACTATAGAAAAGGCAATCCCTGGCGCAATTAAAATTTGCGACAGTAAAAAATTATTTTTTGAAAATTTACTGTAGAAAAGGCAATCCCTGGCGTATTTAAAATTTGCGACAGTATAAAATTAAATTTTGAAAAATTTACTATAGAAAAGGCAATCCCTGGCGTAATTAAAATTTGCGACAGTAGAAAATTAATTTGTGAAAAATTTACTATAGAAAAGGCAATCCCTGGCGGATTTAAAATTTGCGACAGTAAAAAATTAATTTTTGAAAAATTTACTATAGAAAAGGCAATTAAAATTTGCGACAGTAGAAAATTATTTTTTGAAAAATTTAATGCAGAAAAGGCAATCCCTGGCGCAATTAAAATTTGCGACAGTGAAAAATTAGTTTTTGAATAATTTACTATAGAAAAGGCAATCCCTGGCGGATTTAAAATTTGCGACAGTAAAAAATTAATTTTTGAAAAATTTACTATAGAAAAGGCAATCCCTGGCGCAATTAAAATTTGCGACAGTAAAAAATATTTTTTGAAAAATGTACTATAGAAAAGGCAATCCCTGGCGTATTTAAAATTTGCGACAGTAAAAAATTAGTTTTTGAAAAATTTACTATAGAAAAGGCAATCCCTGGCGTAATTAAAATTTTCGACAGTAAAAAATTAGTTTTTGAATAATTTACTATAGAAAAGGCAATCCATGGCGTATTTAAAATTTGCGACAGTATAAAATTAAATTTTGAAAAATTTACTATAGAAAAGGCAATCCCTGGCGCAATTAAAATTTGCGACAGTAAAAAATTATTTTTTGCAAAATTTACTAGAGAAAAGGCAATCCCTGGCGTATTTAAAATTTGCGACAGTAAAAAATTATTTTTTGAAAAATTTACTATAGAAAAGGCAATCCCTGGCCTAATTAAAATTTGCGAAAGTAAAAAATTATTTTTTGAAAAATTTACTATAGAAAGGCAAACCCTGGCGTAATTAAAATTTGCGACAGTATAAAATTATTTTTTGAAAAATTTACTATAGAAAAGGCAATCCCTGGCGTATTTAAAATTTGCGACAGTATAAAATTAAATTTTGAATAATTTACTATAGAAAAGGCAATCCCTGGCGCAATTAAAATTTGCGACAGTAAAAAATTATTTTTTGAATAATTTACTATAGAAAAGGCAATCCCTGGCGCAATTAAAATTTGCGACAGTAAAAAATTATTTTTTGTAAAATTTACTGTAGAAAAAGCAATCCCTGGCGTAATTAAAATTTGCGTCAGTAAAAAATTATTTTTTGAAAAATTTAATGTAGAAAAGGCAATCCCTGGCGCAATTAAAATTTGCGACAGTAGAAAATTATTTTTTGAAAATTTTACCCTAAAAAAAAGCAATCCCTGGCGCAATTAAAATTTGCGAAAGTAAAAAATTATTTTTTGAAAAATTTACTATAGAAAGGGCAATCCCTGGCGCAATTAAAATTTGCGACAGTAAAAAATTATTTTTTGAATAATTTACTGTAGAAAAGGTATTTAAAATTTGCGACAGTAAAAAATTATTTTTTGAATAATTTACTATAGAAAAGGCAATCCCTGGCGCAATTAAAATTTGCGACAGTATAAAATTATTTTTTGAAAAAATTTACTATAGAAAAGGCAATCCCGTGCGCAATTAAAATTTGCGACAGTATAAAATTAAATTTTGAAAAATTTACTATAGAAAAGGCAATCCCTGGCGTAATTAAAATTTGCGACAGTATAAAATTATTTTTTGTAAAATTTACTGTAGAAAAAGCAATCCCTGGCGCAATTAAAATTTGCGACAGTAAAAAATTATTTTTTGAAAAATTTACTGTAGAAAAGGCAATCCCTGGCGCAATTAAAATTTGCGACAGTAGAAAATTATGTTTTGAAAAATTTACTGTAGAAAAGGCAATCCCTGGCGCAATTAAAATTTGCGACAGTAAAAAATTATTTTTTGAATAATTTACTATTGAAAAGGCAATCCTTGGCGGATTTAAAATTTGCGACAGTAAAAACTTAATTTGTGAAAAATTTACTATAGAAAAGGCAATCCCTGGCGCAATTAAAACTTGCGACAGTAAAAAATTATTTTTTGTAAAATTTACTATAGAAAAGGCAATCCCTGGCGTAATTAAAATTTGCGACAGTAGAAAATTAATTTGTGAAAAATTTACTGTAGAAAAGGCAATCCCTGGCGCAATTAAAATTTGCGACAGTAGAAAGTTATTTTTTGAAAAATTTACTATAGAAAAGGCAATCCCTGGCGTATTTAAAATTTGCGACAGTAAAAAATTATTTTTTGAATAATTTACTATAGAAAAGGCAATCCCTGGCGGATTTAAAATTTGCGACAGTAAAAAATTATTTTTTGAATAATTTACTATAGAAAAGGCAATCCCTGGAGCAATTAAAATTTGCAACAGTAAAAAATTATTTTTTGAAAAATTTACTGTAGAAAAGGCAAACCCTGGCGCAAATAAAATTTGCGACAGTAGAAAATTATTTTTTGAAAAATTTACTGTAGAAAAGGCAATACCTGGCGCAATTAAAATGTGCGACAGTAAAAAATTATTTTTTGAATAATTTACTATAGAAATGGCAATCCCTGGCGGATTTAAAATTTGCGACAGTAAAAATTAATTTGTGAAAAATTTACTATAGAAAAGGCAATCCCTGGCGCAATTAAAACTTGCGACAGTAAAAAATTATATTTTGTAAAATTTACTATCGAAAAGGCAATCCTTGGCGTAATTAAAATTTGCGACAGTAGAAAATTAATTTGTGAAAAATTTACTATAGAAAAGGCAAAACCTAGCGAATTTAAAATTTGCGACAGTAAAAAATTAATTTTTGAAAAATTTATTATAGAAAAGGCAATCCCTGGCGCAATTAAAATTTGCGACAGTAAAAAATTAATTTTTGAAAAATTTACTATAGAAAGGGCAATCCCTGGCGCAATTAAAATTTGCGACAGTAAAAAATTATTTTTTGAATAATTTACTATAGAAAAGGCAATCCCTGGCGCAATTAAAATTTGCGACAGTAAAAAATTATTTTTTGAAAATTTACTGTAGAAAAGGCAATCCCTGGCGTATTTAAAATTTGCGACAGTATAAAATTAAATTTTGAAAAATTTACTATAGAAAAGGCAATCCCTGGCGTAATTAAAATTTGCGACAGTAGAAAATTAATTTGTGAAAAATTTACTATAGAAAAGGCAATCCGTGGCGGATTTAAAATTTGCGACAGTAAAAAATTAATTTTTGAAAAATTTACTATAGAAAAGGCAATTAAAATTTGCGACAGTAGAAAATTATTTTTTGAAAAATTTAATGCAGAAAAGGCAATCCCTGGCGCAATTAAAATTTGCGACGGTGAAAACTTAGTTTTTGAATAATTTACTATAGAAAAGGCAATCCCTGGCGGATTTAAAATTTGCGACAGTAAAAAATTAATTTTTGAAAAATTTACTATAGAAAAGGCAATCCCTGGCGCAATTAAAATTTGCGACAGTAAAAAATATTTTTTGAAAAATGTACTATAGAAAAGGCAATCCCTGGCGTATTTAAAATTTGCGACAGTAAAAAATTAGTTTTTGAAAAATTTACTATAGAAAAGGCAATCCCTGGCGTAATTAAAATTTTCGACAGTAAAAAATTAGTTTTTGAATAATTTACTATAGAAAAGGCAATCCATGGCGTATTTAAAATTTGCGACAGTATAAAATTAAATTTTGAAAAATTTACTATAGAAAAGGCAATCCCTGGCGCAATTAAAATTTGCGACAGTAAAAAATTATTATTTGCAAAATTTACTAGAGAAAAGGCAATCCCTGGCGTATTTAAAATTTGCGACAGTAAAAAATTATTTTTTGAAAAATTTACTATAGAAAAGGCAATCCCTGGCGTAATTAAAATTTGCGAAAGTAAAAAATTATTTTTTGAAAAATTTACTATAGAAAGGCAAACCCTGGCGTAATTAAAATTTGTGACAGTATAAAATTATTTTTTTAAAAATTTACTATAGAAAAGGCAATCCCTGGCGTATTTAAAATTTGCGACAGTATAAAATTAAATTTTGAATAATTTACTATAGAAAAGGCAATCCCTGGCGCAATTAAAATTTGCGACAGTAAAAAATTATTTTTTGAATAATTTACTATAGAAAAGGCAATCCCTGGCGCAATTAAAATTTGCGACAGTAAAAAATTATTTTTTGTAAAATTTACTGTAGAAAAAGCAATCCCTGGCGTAATTAAAATTTGCGTCAGTAAAAAATTATTTTTTGAAAAATTTAATGTAGAAAAGGCAATCCCTGGCGCAATTAAAATTTGCGACAGTAGAAAATTAATTTTTGAAAATTTTACCCTAAAAAAAAGCAATCCCTGGCGCAATTAAAATTTGCGAAAGTAAAAAATTATTTTTTGAAAAATTTACTATAGAAAGGGCAATCCCTGGCGCAATTAAAATTTGCGACAGTAAAAAATTATTTTTTGAATAATTTACTGTAGAAAAGGCAATCCGTGGCGCAATTAAAATTTGCGACAGTAGAAAATTATTTTTTGAAAAATTTACTGTAGAAAAGGCAATCCCTGGCGCAATTAAAATTTGCAACAATAAAAAATTATTTTTTGAAAAATTTACTATAGAAAAGGCAATCCCTGCCGTAATTAAAATTTGCGACAGTAAAAAATTAGGCTTTGAAAAATTTACTGTACAAAAGGCAATCCCTAGCGTAATTAAAATTTGCGACAATAAAAAATAATTTTTTGAAAAATTTACTGTAGAAAGGCAATCCCTGGCGCAATTAAAATTTGCGACAATATAAAATTATTTTTTGAAAAATTTACTATAGAAAAGGCAATCCCTTGCGCAATTAAAATTTGCGACAGTATAAAATTAAATTTTGAAAAATTTACTATAGAAAATGCATCCCTGGCGTAATTAAAATTTGCGACAGTATAAAATTAGGTTTTGAAATATTTACTGTACAAAAGGCAATCCCTGGCGTAATTAAAATTTGCGACAGTAAAAAATTAATTTTTGAAAAATTTACTATAGAAAAGGCAATACCTGGCGTAATCAAAATTTGCGACAGTAAAAAATTAGGTTTTGAAAAATTTACTGTACAAAAGGCAATCCCTGGCGTAATTAAAATTTGCGACAGTAAAAAATATTTTTTGAAAAATTTACTGTAGAAAAGGCAATCCCTGGCGCAATTAAAATTTGCGACAGTACAAAATTATTTTTTGAAAAATTTACTATAGAAAAGGCAATCCTTTGCGCAATTAAATTTTGCGACAGTATAAAATCAAATTTTGAAAAATTTATTATAGAAAAGCCAATCCCTTGCGCAATTAAAATTTGCGACAGTATAAAATTAAATTTGGAAAATTTACTATAGAAAAGGCAATCCCTGGCGTAATCAAAATTTGCGACAGTATAAAATTATTTTTTGTAAAATTTACTATAGAAAAGGCAATCCCTGGCGCAATTAAAACTTGCTACAATAAAAAATTATTTTTTGTAAAATTTACTATAGAAAAGGCAATCCCTGGCGTAATTAAAATTTGCGACAGTAGAAAATTAATTTGTGAAAAATTTACTGTAGAAAAGGCAATCTCTGGCGCAATTAAAATTTGCGACAGTAGAAAATTATTTTTTGAAAAATTTACTATAGAAAGGCAATCCCTGGCGTATTTAAAATTTGCGACAGTAAAAAATTATTTTTTGAATAATTTACTATAGAAAAGCAATCCCTGGCGGATTTAAAATTTCCGACAGTAGAAAATTATTTTTTGAAAAATTTACTGTAGAAAAGGCAATCCCTGACGCAATTAAAATTTGCGACAGTAAAAAATTATTTTTTGAATAATTTACTATAGAAAAGGCAATACCTGGCCGATTTAAAATTTGCGACAGCAAAAAATTAATTTGTGAAAAATTTACTATAGAAAAGGCAATCCCTGGCGCAATTAAAACTTGCGACAGTAAAAAATTATTTTTTGTAAAATTTACTATAGAAAAGGCAATCACTGGCGTAATTAAAATTTGCAAAAGTAGAAAATTAATTTGTGAAAAATTTACTATAGAAAAGGCAAACCCTGGCGCAATTAAAATTTGCGACAGTAGAAAATTATTTTTTGAAAAATTTACTGTAGAAAAGGCAATCCCTGGCGCAATTAAAATTTGCGACAGTAAAAAATTATTTTTTGAATAATATACTATAGAAAAGGCAATCCCTGGCGTATTTAAAATTTGCGACAGCATAAAATTAAATTTTGAAAAATTTACAATAGAAAAGGCAATCCCTGGCGTATTTAAAATTTGCGACAGTAAAAAATTATTTTTTGAATACTTTACTATAGAAAAGGCAATCCCTGGCGCAATTAAAACTTGCGACAGTATAAAATTATTTTTTGAAAAAATTTACTATAGAAAAGGCAATCCCGTGCGCAATTAAAATTTGCGACAGCATAAAATTAAATTTTGAAAAATTTACAATAGAAAAGGCAATCCCTGGCGTATTTAAAATTTGCGACAGTAAAAAATTATTTTTTGAATAATTTACTATAGAAAAGGCAATCCCTGGCGCAATTAAAATTTGCGACAGTATAAAATTATTTTTTGAAAAAATTTACTATAGAAAAGGCAATCCCGTGCGCAATTAAAATTTGCGACAGTATAAAATTAAATTTTGAAAAATTTACTATAGAAAAGGCAATCCCTGGCGTAATTAAAATTTGCGACAGTATAAAATTATTTTTTGTAAAATTTACTGTAGAAAAAGCAATCCCTGGCGCAATTAAAATTTGCGACAGTAAAAAATTATTTTTTGAAAAATTTACTGTAGAAGAGGCAATCCCTGGCGCAATTAAAATTTGCGACAGTAGAAAATTATGTTTTGAAAAATTTACTGTAGAAAAGGCAATCCCTGGCGCAATTAAAATTTGCGACAGTAAAAAATTATTTTTTGAATAATTTACTATTGAAAAGGCAATCCTTGGCGGATTTAAAATTTGCGACAGTAAAAACTTAATTTGTGAAAAATTTACTATAGAAAAGGCTATCCCTGGCGCAATTAAAACTTGCGACAGTAAAAAATTATTTTTTGTAAAATTTACTATAGAAAAGGCAATCCCTGGCGTAATTAAAATTTGCGACAGTATAAAATTAATTTGTGAAAAATTTACTGTAGAAAAGGCAATCCCTGGCGCAATTAAAATTTGCGACAGTAGAAAGTTATTTTTTGAAAAATTTACTATAGAAAAGGCAATCCCTGGCGTATTTAAAATTTGCGACAGTAAAAAATTATTTTTTGAATAATTTACTATAGAAAAGGCAATCCCTGGCGGATTTAAAATTTGCGACAGTAAAAAATTATTTTTTGAATAATTTACTATAGAAAAGGCAATCCCTGGAGCAATTAAAATTTGCAACAGTAAAAAATTATTTTTTGAAAAATTTACTGTAGAAAAGGCAAACCCTGGCGCAAATAAAATTTGCGACAGTAGAAAATTATTTTTTGAAGAATTTACTGTAGAAAAGGCAATACCTTGCGCAATTAAAATGTGCGACAGTAAAAAATTATTTTTTGAATAATTTACTATAGAAATGGCAATCCCTGGCGGATTTAAAATTTGCGACAGTAAAAAATTAATTTGTGAAAAATTTACTATAGAAAAGGCAATCCCTGGCGCAATTAAAACTTGCGACAGTAAAAAATTATATTTTGTAAAATTTACTATCGAAAAGGCAATCCTTGGCGTAATTAAAATTTGCGACAGTAGAAAATTAATTTGTGAAAAATTTACTATAGAAAAGGCAAAACCTAGCGAATTTAAAATTTGCGACAGTAAAAAATTAATTTTTGAAAAATTTATTATAGAAAAGGCAATCCCTGGCGCAATTAAAATTTGCGACAGTAAAAAATTAATTTTTGAAAAATTTACTATAGAAAGGGCAATCCCTGGCGCAATTAAAATTTGCGACAGTAAAAAATTATTTTTTGAATAATTTACTATAGAATAGGCAATCCCTGGCGCAATTAAAATTTGCGATAGTAAAAAATTATTTTTTGAAAATTTACTGTAGAAAAGGCAATCCCTGGCGTATTTAAAATTTGCGACAGTATAAAATTAAATTTTGAAAAATTTACTATAGAAAAGGCAATCCCTGGCGTAATTAAAATTTGCGACAGTAGAAAATTAATTTGTGAAAAATTTACTATAGAAAAGGCAATCCCTGGCGGATTTAAAATTTGCGACAGTAAAAAATTAATTTTTGAAAAATTTACTATAGAAAAGGCAATTAAAATTTGCGACAGTAGAAAATTATTTTTTGAAAAATTTAATGCAGAAAAGGCAATCCCTGGCGCAATTAAAATTTGCGACAGTGAAAAATTAGTTTTTGAATAATTTACTATAGAAAAGGCAATCCCTGGCGGATTTAAAATTTGCGACAGTAAAAAATTAATTTTTGAAAAATTTACTATAGAAAAGGCAATCCCTGGCGCAATCAAAATTTGCGACAGTAAAAAATATTTTTTGAAAAATGTACTATAGAAAAGGCAATCCCTGGCGTATTTAAAATTTGCGACAGTAAAAAATTAGTTTTTGAAAAATTTACTATAGAAAAGGCAATCCCTGGCGTAATTAAAATTTTCGACAGTAAAAAATTAGTTTTTGAATAATTTACTATAGAAAAGGCAATCCATGGCGTATTTAAAATTTGCGAGAGTATAAAATTAAATTTTGAAAAATTTACTATAGAAAAGGCAATCCCTGGCGCAATTAAAATTTGCGACAGTAAAAAATTATTTTTTGCAAAATTTACTAGAGAAAAGGCAATCCCTGGCGTATTTAAAATTTGCGACAGTAAAAAATTATTTTTTGAAAAATTTACTATAGAAAAGGCAATCCCTGGCGTAATTAAAATTTGCGAAAGTAAAAAACTATTTTTTGAAAAATTTACTATAGAAAAGGCAATCCCTGGCGTAATTAAAATTTGCGACGGTATAAAATTATTTTTTGAAAAATTTACTATAGAAATGGCAATCCCTGGCGTATTTAAAATTTGCGACAGTATAAAATTAAATTTTGAATAATTTACTATAGAAAAGGCAATCCCTGGCGCAATTAAAATTTGCGACAGTAAAAAATTATTTTTTGAAATAATTTACTATAGAAAAGGCAATCCCGGGCGCAATTAAAATTTGCGACAGTAAAAAATTATTTTTTGTAAAATTTACTGTAGAAAAAGCAATCCCTGGCGTAATTAAAATTTGCGTCAGTAAAAAATTATTTTTTGAAAAATTTAATGTAGAAAAGGCAATCCCTGGCGCAATTAAAATTTGCGACAGTAGAAAATTATTTTTTGAAAATTTTACCCTAAAAAAAAGCAATCCCTGGCGCAATTAAAATTTGCGAAAGTAAAAAATTATTTTTTGAAAAATTTACTATAAAAAGGGCAATCCCTGGCGCAATTAAAATTTTCGACAGTAAAAAATTATTTTTTGAATAATTTACTGTAGAAAGGGCAATCCCTGGCGCAATTAAAATTTGCGACAGTAGAAAATTATTTTTTGAAAAATTTACTGTAGAAAAGGCAATCCCTGGCGCAATTAAAATTTGCGACAATAAAAAATTATTTTTTGAAAAATTTACTATAGAAAAGGCAATCCCTGCCGTAATTAAAATTTGCGACAGTAAAAAATTAGGCTTTGAAAAATTTACTGTACAAAAGGCAATCCCTAGCCTTATTAAAATTTGCGACAATAAAAAATTATTTTTTGAAAAATTTACTGTAGAAAAGGCAATCCCTGGCGCAATTAAAATTTGCGACAATATAAAATTATTTTTTGAAAAATTTACTATATAAAAGGCAATCCCTTGCGCAATTAAAATTTGCGACAGTATAAAATTAAATTTTGAAAAATTTACTATAGAAAATGCATCCCTGGCGTAATTAAAATTTGCGACAGTATAAAATTAGGTTTTGAAATATTTACTGTACAAAATGCAATCCCTGGCGTAATTAAAATTTGCGACAGTAAAAAATTAATTTTTGAAAAATTTACTATAGAAAAGGCAATCCCTGGCGTAATCAAAATTTGCGACAGTAAAAAATTAGGTTTTGAAAAATTTACTGTACAAAAGGCAATCCCTGGCCTAATTAAAATTTGCGACAGTAAAAAATTATTTTTTGAAAAATTTACTGTAGAAAAGGCAATCCCTGGCGCAATTAAAATTTGCGACAGTACAAAATTATTTTTTGAAAAATATACTATAGAAAAGGCAATCCCTGGCGTAATCAAAATTTGCGACAGTATAAAATTATTTTTTGTAAAATTTACTATAGAAAAGACAATCCCTGGCGGATTTAAAATTTGCAACAGTAAAAAATTAATTTGTGAAAAATTTACTATAGAAAAGGCAATCCCTGGCGCAATTAAAACTTGCGACAGTAAAAAATTATTTTTTGTAAAATTTACTATAGAAAAGGCAATCCCTGGCGTAATTAAAATTTGCGACAGTAGTAGAAAATTAATTTGTGAAAAATTTACCGTAGAAAAGGCAATCCCTGGCGCAATTAAAATTTGCGACAGTAGAAAATTATTTTTTGAAAAATTTACTATAGAAAAGGCAATCCCTGGCGTATTTAAAATTTGCGACAGTAAAAAATTATTTTTTGAATAATTTACTATAGAAAAGCAATCCCTGGCGGATTTAAAATTTGCGACAGTAGAAAATTATTTTTTGAAAAATTTACTGTAGAAAAGGCAATCCCTGACGCAATTAAAATTTGCGACAGTAAAAAATTATTTTTTGAATAATTTACTATAGAAAAGGCAATACCTGGCCGATTTAGAATTTGCGACAGCAAAAAATTAATTTGTGAAAAATTTACTATAGAAAAGGCAATCCCTGGCGCAATTAAAACTTGCGACAGTAAAAAATTATTTTTTGTAAAATTTACTATAGAAAAGGCAATCAATGGCGTAATTAAAATTTTCAATAGTAGAAAATTAATTTGTGAAAAATTTACTATAGAAAAGGCAATCCCTGGCGCAATTAAAATTTGCGACAGTAGAAAATTATTTTTTGAAAAATTTACTGTAGAAAAGGCAATCCCTGGCGCAATTAAAATTTGCGACAGTAAAAAATTATTTTTTGAATAATTTACTATAGAAAAGGTAATCCCTGGCGAATTTAAAATTTGCGACAGTATAAAATTAAATTTTGAAAAATTTACTATAGAAAAGGCGATCCCTGGCTTAATTAAAATTTGCGACAGTAGAATATTAATTTGTGAAAAATTTACTATAGAAAAGGCAACCCCTGGCGGATTTAAAATTTGCGACAGTAAAAAATTAATTTTTGAAAAATTTACTATAGAAAAGGCAATCCCTGGCGCAATTAAAATTTGCGACAGTAAAAAATATTTTTTGAAAAATGTACTATAGAAAAGGCAATCCCTGGCGTATTTAAAATTTGCGACAGTAAAAAATTAGTTTTTGAAAAATTTACTATAGAAAAGGCAATCCCTGTCGTAATTAAAATTTGCGACAGTAAAAAATTAGTTTTTGAATAATTTACTATAGAAAAGGCAATCCATGGCGTATTTAAAATTTGCGACAGTATAAAATTATATTTTGAAAAATTTACTATAGAAAAGGCAATCCCTGGCGCAATTAAAATTTGCGACAGTAAAAAATTATTTTTTGCAAAATTTACTATAGAAAAGGCAATCCCTGGCGTATTTAAAATTTGCGACAGTAAAAAATTATTTTTTGAAAAATTTACTATAGAAAAGGCAATCCCTGGCGTAATTAAAATTTGCGAAAATAAAAAATTATTTTTTGAAAAATTTACTATAGAAAAGGCAATCCCTGGCGTAATTAAAATTTGCGACAGTATAAAATTATTTTTTGAAAAATTTACTATAGAAAAGGCAATCCCTGGCGTATTTAAAATTTGCGACAGTATAAAATTAAATTTTGAAAAATTTACTATAGAAAAGGCAATCCCTGGCGCAATTAAAATTTGCGACAGTAAAAAATTATTTTTTGAATAATTTACTATAGAAAAGGCAATCCCTGGCGCAATTAAAATTTGCGACAGTAAAAAATTATTTTTTGTAAAATTTACTGTAGAAAAAGCAATCCCTGGCGTAATTAAAATTTGCGTCAGTAAAAAATTATTTTTTGAAAAATTTAATGTCGAAAAGGCAATCCCTGGCGCAATTAAAATTTGCGACAGTAGAAAATTATTTTTTGAAAATTTTACCCTAAAAAAAAGCAATCCCTGGCGCAATTAAAATTTGCGACAGTAAACAATTATTTTTTGAAAAATTTACTATAGAAAGGGCAATCCCTGGCGCAATTAAAATTTGCGACAGTAAAAAATTATTTTTTGAATAATTTACTGTAGAAAAGGCAATCCCTGGCGCAATTAAAATTTGCGACAGTAGAATATTATTTTTTGAAAAATTTACTGTAGAAAAGGCAATCCCTGGCGCAATTAAAATTTGCGACAATAAAAAATTATTTTTTGAAAAATTTACTATAGAAAAGGCAATCCCTGCCGTAATTAAAATTTGCGACAGTAAAAAATTAGGCTTTGAAAAATTTACTGTACAAAAGGCAATCCCTAGCGTAATTAAAATTTGCGACAATAAAAAATTATTTTTTGAAAAATTTACTGTAGAAAAGGCAATCCCTGGCGCAATTAAAATTTGCGACAATATAAAATTATTTTTTGAAAAATTTACTATAGAAAAGGCAATCCCTTGCGCAATTAAAATTTGCGACAGTATAAAATTAAATTTTGAAAAATTTACTATAGAAAATGCATCCCTGGCGTAATTAAAATTTGCGACAGTATAAAATTAGGTTTTGAAATATTTACTGTACAAAAGGCAATCCCTGGCGTATTTAAAATTTGCGACAGTAAAAAATTAATTTTTGAAAAATTTACTATAGAAAAGGCAATCCCTGGCGTAATCAAAATTTGCGACAGTAAAAAATTAGGTTTTGAAAAATTTACTGTACAAAAGGCAATCCCTGGCGTAATTAAAATTTGCGACAGTAAAAAATTATTTTTTGAAAAATTTACTGTAGAAAAGGCAATCCCTGGCGCAATTAAAATTTGCGACAGTATAAAATTATTTTTTGAAAAATTTACTATAGAAAAGGCAATCCCTTGCGCAATGAAAATTTGCGACAGTATAAAATCAAATTTTGAAAAATTTATTATAGAAAAGCCAATCCCTTGCGCAATTAAAATTTGCGACAGTATAAAATTAAATTTGGAAAATTTACTATAGAAAAGGCAATCCCTGGCGTAATCAAAATTAGCGACAGTATAAAATTATTTTTTGTAAAATTTACTATAGAAAAGACAATCCCTGGCGGATTTAAAATTTGCGACAGTAAAAAATTAATTTGTGAAAAATTTACTATAGAAAAGGCAATCCCTGGCGCAATTAAAACTTGCGACAGTAAAAAATTATTTTTTGTAAAATTTACTATAGAAAAGGCAATCCCTGGCGTAATTAAAATTTGCGACAGTAGAAAATTAATTTGTGAAAAATTTACTGTAGAAAAGGCAATCCCTGGCGCAATTAAAATTTGCGACAGTAGAAAATTATTTTTTGAAGAATTTACTGTAGAAAAGGCAATCCCTGACGCAATTAAAATTTGCGACAGTAAAAAATTATTTTTTGAATAATTTACTATAGAAAAGGCAATACCTGGCCGATTTAAAATTTGCGACAGCAAAAAATTAATTTGTGAAAAATTTACTATAGAAAAGGCAATCCCTGGCGCAATTAAAACTTGCGACAGTAAAAAATTATTTTTTGTAAAATTTACTATAGAAAAGGCAATCACTGGCGTAATTAAAATTTGCAAAAGTAGAAAATTAATTTGTGAAAAATTTACTATAGAAAACGCAATCCCTGGCGCAATTAAAATTTGCGACAGTAGAAAATTATTTTTTGAAAAATTTACTGTAGAAAAGGCAATCCCTGGCGCAATTAAAATTTGCGACAGTAAAAAATTATTTTTTGAATAATTTACTATAGAAAAGGTAATCCCTGGCGAATTTAAAATTTGCGACAGTATAAAATTAAATTTTGAAAAATTTACTATAGAAATGGCAATCCCTGGCTTAATTAAAATTTGCGACAGTAGAAAATTAATTTGTGAAAAATTTACTATAGAAAAGGCAATCCCTGGCGGATTTAAAATTTGCGACAGTAAAAAATTAATTTTTGAAAAATTTACTATAGAAAAGGCAATCCCTGGCGCAATTAAAATTTGCGACAGTAAAAAATTAATTTTTGAAAAATTTACTATAGAAAGGGCAATCCCTGGCGCAATTAAAATTTGCGACAGTAAAAAATTATTTTTTGAATAATTTACTATAGAAAAGGCAATCCCTGGCGCAATTAAAATTTGCGACTGTAGAAAATTAATTTGTGAAAAATTTACTATAGAAAAGGCATTCCCTGGCGCAATTAAAATTTGCGACAATAGAAAATTATTTTTTTGAAAAATTTACTGTAGACAAGGCAATCCCTGGCGGATTTAAAATTTGCGACAGTAAAAAATTAATTTTTGAAAAATTTACTATAGAAGAGTCAATCCCTGGCGCAATTAAAATTTGCGACAGTAAAAAATTATTTTTTGAATAATTTACTATAGAAAAGGCAATCCCTGGCGCAATTAAAATTTGCGACAGTAAAAAATTATTTTTTGCAAAATTTACTGTAGAAAAGGCAATCCCTGGCGGATTTAAAATTTGCGACAGTAGAAAATTATTTTTTGAAAACTTTACTGTAGAAAAGGCAATCCCTGGCGCAATTAAAATTTGCGAAAGTAAAAAATTATTTTTTGAATAATTTACTATAGAAAAGGCAATCCCTGGCCGATTTAAAATTTGCGACAGCAAAAAATTAATTTGTGAAAAATTTACTATAGATAAGGCAATCCCTGGCGCAATTAAAACTTGCGACACTAAAAAATTATTTTTTGTAAAATTTACTATAGAAAAGGCAATCGCTGGCGTAATTAAAATTTGCAACAGTAGAAAATTAATTTGTGAAAAATTTACTATAGAAAAGCAATCCCTGGCGCAATTAAAATTTGCGACAGTAGAAAATTATTTTTTGAAAAATTTACTGTAGAAAAGCAATCCCTGGCGCAATTAAAATTTGCGACAGCAAAAAATTATTTTTTAAATAATTTACTATAGAAAAGGCAATCCCTGGCGAATTTAAAATTTGCGACAGTATAAAATTAAATTTTGAAAAATTTACTATAGAAAAGGCAATCCCTCGCTTAATTAAAATTTGCGACAGTAGAAAATTAATTTGTGAAAAATTTACTATAGAAAAGGCAATCCCTGGCGCAATTAAAATTTGCGACAGTAAAAAATTAATTTTTGAAAAATTTACTATAGAAAGGGCAATCCCTGGCGCAAATAAAATTTGCGACAGTAAAAAATTATTTTTGAATAATTTACTATAGAAAAGGCAATCCCTGGCGCAATGAAAATTTGCGACAGTAGAAAATTAATTTGTGAAAAATTTACTATAGAAAAGGCATTCCCTGGCGCAATTAAAACTTGCGACAGTAAAAAATTATTTTTTGAAAAATTTACTGTAGAAAAGGCAATCCCTGGCGCAATTAAAATTTGCGACAGTAGAAAACTATTTTTTGAAAAATTTACTGTAGAAAAGGCAATCCCTGGCGTATTTAAAATTTGCGACAATAAAAAATTAATTTTTGAAAAATTTACTGTAGAAAAGGCAATCCCTGGCGCAATTAAAATTTGCGACAGTAGAAAATTATTTTTTGAAAAATTTACTGTAGAAAAGGCAATCCCTGGCGCAATTAAAATTTGCGACAGTTAAAAATTATTTTTTGAAAAATTTACTATAGAAAAGGCAATCCCTGGCGTATTTAAAATTTGCGACAGTAAAAAATTAGGTTTTGAAAAATTTACTGTAGAAAAGGCAATCCCTGGCGTAATTAAAATTTGCGACAGTAAAAAATTATTTTTTGAAAAATTTACTGTAGAAAAGGCAATCCCTGGCGCAATTAAAATTTGCGACAGTATAAAATTATTTTTTGAAAAATTTACTATAGAAAAGGCAATCCCGTGCGCAATTAAAATTTGCGACAGTATAAAATTAAATTTTGAAAAATTTACTATAGAAAAGGCAATGCCTGGCTTAATTAAAATTTGCGACAGTATAAAATTATTTTTTGTAGAATTTACTGTAGAAAAAGCAATCCCTGGCGCAATTAAAATTTGCGACAGTAAAAAATTATTTTTTGAAAAATTTACTGTAGAAAAGGCAATCCCTGGCGCAATTAAAATTTGCGACAGTAGAAAATTATGTTTTGAAAAATTTACTGTAGAAAAGGCAATCCCTGGCGCAATTAAAATTTGCTACAGTAGAAAATTAATTTGTGAAAAATTTACTGTAGAAAAGGCAATCCCTGGCGCAATTAAAATTTGCGACAGTAGAAAATTATTTTTTGAAAAATTTACTATAGAAAAGGCAATCCCTGGCGTATTTAAAATTTGCGACAGTAAAAAATTATTTTTTGAATAATTTACTATAGAAAAGGCAATCCCTGGCGGATTTAAAATTTGCGACAGTAAAAAATTATTTTTTGTAAAATTTACTATCGAAAAGGCAATCCCTGGCGTAATTAAAATTTGCTACAGTAGAAAATTAATTTGTGAAAAATTTACTGTAGAAAAGGCAATCCCTGGCGCAATTAAAATTTGCGACAGTAGAAAATTATTTTTTGAAAAATTTACTATAGAAAAGGCAATCCCTGGCGTATTTAAAATTTGCGACAGTAAAAAATTATTTTTTGAATAATTTACTATAGAAAAGGCAATCCCTGGCGGATTTAAAATTTGCGACAGTAAAAAATTATTTTTTGAATAATTTACTATAGAAAAGGCAATCCCTGGCGCAATTAAAATTTGCGACAGTAAAAAATTATTTTTTGAAAAATTTACTGTAGAAAAGGCAATCCCTGGCGCAATTAAAATTTGCGACGGTAGAAAATTATTTTTTGAAAAATTTACTGTAGAAAAGGCAATACCTGGCGCAATTAAAATGTCCGACAGTAAAAAAAATTTTTTTGAATAATTTACTATAGAAAAGGCAATCACTGGCGGATTTAAAATTTGCGACAGTAAAAAATTAATTTGTGAAAAATTTACTATAGAAAAGGCAATCCCTGGCGCAATTAAAACTTGCGACAGTAAAAAATTATATTTTGTAAAATTTACTATCGAAAAGGCAATCCTTGGCGTAATTAAAATTTGCGACAGTAGAAAATTAATTTGTGAAAAATTTACTATAGAAAAGGCAATACATAGCGAATTTAAAATTTGCGACAGTAAAAAATTAATTTTTGAAAAATTTACTATAGAAAAGGCAATCCCTGGCGCAATTAAAATTTGCGACAGTAAAAAACTAATTTTTGAAAAATTTACTATAGAAAGGGCAATCCCTGGCGAAATTAAAATTTGCGACAGTAAAAAATTATTTTTTGAATAATTTACTATAGAAAAGGCA
The DNA here is from genome assembly GCA_963930735.1 of Dioctria linearis. Taxonomy (NCBI): domain Eukaryota; kingdom Metazoa; phylum Arthropoda; class Insecta; order Diptera; family Asilidae; genus Dioctria; species Dioctria linearis. Next base: position 133,345 of record CAWVNZ010000863.1, on the reverse strand, counting down.
ATCCCTGGCGCAATTAAAATTTGCGACAGTAAAAAATTATTTTTTGAAAATTTACTGTAGAAAAGGCAATCCCTGGCGTATTTAAAATTTGCGACAGTATAAAATTAAATTTTGAAAAATTTACTATAGAAAAGGCAATCCCTGGCGTAATTAAAATTTGCGACAGTAGAAAATTAATTTGTGAAAAATTTACTATAGAAAAGGCAATCCCTGGCGGATTTAAAATTTGCGACAGTAAAAAATTAATTTTTGAAAAATTTACTATAGAAAAGGCAATTAAAATTTGCGACAGTAGAAAATTATTTTTTGAAAAATTTAATGTAGAAAAGGCAATCCCTGGCGTATTTAAAATTTGCGACAGTAGAAAATTAATTTGTGAAAAATTTACTGTAGAAAAGGCAATCCCTGGCGCAATTAAAATTTGCGACAGTAGAAAATTATTTTTTGAAGAATTTACTGTAGAAAAGGCAATCCCTGACGCAATTAAAATTTGCGACAGTAAAAAATTATTTTTTGAATAATTTACTATAGAAAAGGCAATACCTGGCCGATTTAAAATTTGCGACAGCAAAAAATTAATTTGTGAAAAATTTACTATAGAAAAGGCAATCCCTGGCGCAATTAAAACTTGCGACAGTAAAAAATTATTTTTTGTAAAATTTACTATAGAAAAGGCAATCACTGGCGTAATTAAAATTTGCAAAAGTAGAAAATTAATTTGTGAAAAATTTACTATAGAAAACGCAATCCCTGGCGCAATTAAAATTTGCGACAGTAGAAAATTATTTTTTGAAAAATTTACTGTAGAAAAGGCAATCCCTGGCGCAATTAAAATTTGCGACAGTAAAAAATTATTTTTTGAATAATTTACTATAGAAAAGGTAATCCCTGGCGAATTTAAAATTTGCGACAGTATAAAATTAAATTTTGAAAAATTTACTATAGAAATGGCAATCCCTGGCTTAATTAAAATTTGCGACAGTAGAAAATTAATTTGTGAAAAATTTACTATAGAAAAGGCAATCCCTGGCGGATTTAAAATTTGCGACAGTAAAAAATTAATTTTTGAAAAATTTACTATAGAAAAGGCAATCCCTGGCGCAATTAAAATTTGCGACAGTAAAAAATTAATTTTTGAAAAATTTACTATAGAAAGGGCAATCCCTGGCGCAATTAAAATTTGCGACAGTAAAAAATTATTTTTTGAATAATTTACTATAGAAAAGGCAATCCCTGGCGCAATTAAAATCTGCGACTGTAGAAAATTAATTTGTGAAAAATTTACTATAGAAAAGGCATTCCCTGGCGCAATTAAAATTTGCGACAATAGAAAATTATTTTTTTGAAAAATTTACTGTAGACAAGGCAATCCCTGGCGGATTTAAAATTTGCGACAGTAAAAAATTAATTTTTGAAAAATTTACTATAGAAGAGTCAATCCCTGGCGCAATTAAAATTTGCGACAGTAAAAAATTATTTTTTGAATAATTTACTATAGAAAAGGCAATCCCTGGCGCAATTAAAATTTGCGACAGTAAAAAATTATTTTTTGGAACATTTACTGTAGAAAAGGCAATCCCTGGCGGATTTAAAATTTGCGACAGTAGAAAATTATTTTTTGAAAACTTTACTGTAGAAAAGGCAATCCCTGGCGCAATTAAAATTTGCGAAAGTAAAAAATTATTTTTTGAATAATTTACTATAGAAAAGGCAATCCCTGGCCGATTTAAAATTTGCGACAGCAAAAAATTAATTTGTGAAAAATTTACTATAGATAAGGCAATCCCTGGCGCAATTAAAACTTGCGACACTAAAAAATTATTTTTTGTAAAATTTACTATAGAAAAGGCAATCGCTGGCGTAATTAAAATTTGCAACAGTAGAAAATTAATTTGTGAAAAATTTACTATAGAAAAGCAATCCCTGGCGCAATTAAAATTTGCGACAGTAGAAAATTATTTTTTGAAAAATTTACTGTAGAAAAGCAATCCCTGGCGCAATTAAAATTTGCGACAGCAAAAAATTATTTTTTAAATAATTTACTATAGAAAAGGCAATCCCTGGCGAATTTAAAATTTGCGACAGTATAAAATTAAATTTTGAAAAATTTACTATAGAAAAGGCAATCCCTCGCTTAATTAAAATTTGCGACAGTAGAAAATTAATTTGTGAAAAATTTACTATAGAAAAGGCAATCCCTGGCGCAATTAAAATTTGCGACAGTAAAAAATTAATTTTTGAAAAATTTACTATAGAAAGGGCAATCCCTGGCGCAAATAAAATTTGCGACAGTAAAAAATTATTTTTGAATAATTTACTATAGAAAAGGCAATCCCTGGCGCAATGAAAATTTGCGACAGTAGAAAATTAATTTGTGAAAAATTTACTATAGAAAAGGCATTCCCTGGCGCAATTAAAACTTGCGACAGTAAAAAATTATTTTTTGAAAAATTTACTGTAGAAAAGGCAATCCCTGGCGCAATTAAAATTTGCGACAGTAGAAAACTATTTTTTGAAAAATTTACTGTAGAAAAGGCAATCCCTGGCGTATTTAAAATTTGCGACAATAAAAAATTAATTTTTGAAAAATTTACTGTAGAAAAGGCAATCCCTGGCGCAATTAAAATTTGCGACAGTAGAAAATTATTTTTTGAAAAATTTACTGTAGAAAAGGCAATCCCTGGCGCAATTAAAATTTGCGACAGTTAAAAATTATTTTTTGAAAAATTTACTATAGAAAAGGCAATCCCTGGCGTATTTAAAATTTGCGACAGTAAAAAATTAGGTTTTGAAAAATTTACTGTAGAAAAGGCAATCCCTGGCGTAATTAAAATTTGCGACAGTAAAAAATTATTTTTTGAAAAATTTACTGTAGAAAAGGCAATCCCTGGCGCAATTAAAATTTGCGACAGTATAAAATTATTTTTTGAAAAATTTACTATAGAAAAGGCAATCCCGTGCGCAATTAAAATTTGCGACAGTATAAAATTAAATTTTGAAAAATTTACTATAGAAAAGGCAATGCCTGGCGTAATTAAAATTTGCGACAGTATAAAATTATTTTTTGTAGAATTTACTGTAGAAAAAGCAATCCCTGGCGCAATTAAAATTTGCGACAGTAAAAAATTATTTTTTGAAAAATTTACTGTAGAAAAGGCAATCCCTGGCGCAATTAAAATTTGCGACAGTAGAAAATTATGTTTTGAAAAATTTACTGTAGAAAAGGCAATCCCTGGCGCAATTAAAATTTGCTACAGTAGAAAATTAATTTGTGAAAAATTTACTGTAGAAAAGGCAATCCCTGGCGCAATTAAAATTTGCGACAGTAGAAAATTATTTTTTGAAAAATTTACTATAGAAAAGGCAATCCCTGGCGTATTTAAAATTTGCGACAGTAAAAAATTATTTTTTGAATAATTTACTATAGAAAAGGCAATCCCTGGCGGATTTAAAATTTGCGACAGTAAAAAATTATTTTTTGTAAAATTTACTATCGAAAAGGCAATCCCTGGCGTAATTAAAATTTGCTACAGTAGAAAATTAATTTGTGAAAAATTTACTGTAGAAAAGGCAATCCCTGGCGCAATTAAAATTTGCGACAGTAGAAAATTATTTTTTGAAAAATTTACTATAGAAAAGGCAATCCCTGGCGTATTTAAAATTTGCGACAGTAAAAAATTATTTTTTGAATAATTTACTATAGAAAAGGCAATCCCTGGCGGATTTAAAATTTGCGACAGTAAAAAATTATTTTTTGAATAATTTACTATAGAAAAGGCAATCCCTGGCGCAATTAAAATTTGCGACAGTAAAAAATTATTTTTTGAAAAATTTACTGTAGAAAAGGCAATCCCTGGCGCAATTAAAATTTGCGACAGTAGAAAATTATTTTTTGAAAAATTTACTGTAGAAAAGGCAATACCTGGCGCAATTAAAATGTCCGACAGTAAAAAAAATTTTTTTGAATAATTTACTATAGAAAAGGCAATCACTGGCGGATTTAAAATTTGCGACAGTAAAAAATTAATTTGTGAAAAATTTACTATAGAAAAGGCAATCCCTGGCGCAATTAAAACTTGCGACAGTAAAAAATTATATTTTGTAAAATTTACTATCGAAAAGGCAATCCTTGGCGTAATTAAAATTTGCGACAGTAGAAAATTAATTTGTGAAAAATTTACTATAGAAAAGGCAATACATAGCGAATTTAAAATTTGCGACAGTAAAAAATTAATTTTTGAAAAATTTACTATAGAAAAGGCAATCCCTGGCGCAATTAAAATTTGCGACAGTAAAAAACTAATTTTTGAAAAATTTACTATAGAAAGGGCAATCCCTGGCGAAATTAAAATTTGCGACAGTAAAAAATTATTTTTTGAATAATTTACTATAGAAAAGGCAATCCCTGGCGCAATTAAAATTTGCGACAGTAAAAAATTATTTTTTGAAAATTTACTGTAGAAAAGGCAATCCCTGGCGTATTTAAAATTTGCGACAGTATAAAATTAAATTTTGAAAAATTTACTATAGAAAAGGCAATCCCTGGCGTAATTAAAATTTGCGACAGTAGAAAATTAATTTGTGAAAAATTTACTATAGAAAAGGCAATCCCTGGCGGATTTAAAATTTGCGACAGTAAAAAATTAATTTTTGAAAAATTTACTATAGAAAAGGCAATTAAAATTTGCGACAGTAGAAAATTATTTTTTGAAAAATTTAATGTAGAAAAGGCAATCCCTGGCGTATTTAAAATTTGCGACAGTAAAAAATGAGTTTTTGAAAAATTTACTATAGAAAAGGCAATCCCTGGCGTATTTAAAATTTGCGACAGTAAAAAATTATTTTTTGAATAATTTACTATAGAAAAGGCAATCCCTGGCGGATTTAAAATTTGCGACAGTAAAAAATTATTTTTTGAATAATTTACTATAGAAAAGGCAATCCCTGGCGCAATCAAAATTTGCGACAGTAAAAAATTATTTTTTGAAAAATTTACTGTAGAAAAGGCAATCCCTGGCGCAATTAAAATTTGCGACAGTAGAAAATTATTTTTTGAAAAATTTACTGTAGAAAAGGCAATACCTGGCGCAATTAAAATGTGCGACAGTAAAAAAATTTTTTTTGAATAATTTACTATAGAAAAGGCAATCACTGGCGGATTTCAAATTTGGGACAGTAAAAAATTAATTTGTGAAAAATTTACTATAGAAAAGGCAATCCCTGGCGCAATTAAAACTTGCGACAGTAAAAAATTATATTTTGTAAAATTTACTATCGAAAAGGCAATCCTTGGCGTAATTAAAATTTGCGACAGTAGAAAATTAATTTGTGAAAAATTTACTATAGAAAAGGCAATACATAGCGAATTTAAAATTTGCGACAGTAAAAAATTAATTTTTGAAAAATTTACTATAGAAACGGCAATTCCTGGCGCAATTAAAATTTGCGACAGTAAAAAATTAATTTTTGAAAAATTTACTATAGAAAGGGCAATCCCTGGCGCAATTAAAATTTGCGACAGTAAATAATTATTTTTTGAATAATTTACTATAGAAAAGGCAATCCCTGGCGCAATTAAAATTTGCGACAGTAAAAAATTATTTTTTGAAAATTTACTGTAGAAAAGCAATCCCTGGCGTATTTAAAATTTGCGACAGTATAAAATTAAATTTTGAAAAATTTACTATAGAAAAGGCAATCCCTGGCGTAATTAAAATTTGCGACAGTAGAAAATTAATTTGTGAAAAATTTACTATAGAAAAGGCAATCCCTGGCGGATTTAAAATTTGCGACAGTAAAAAATTAATTTTTGAAAAATTTACTATAGAAAAGGCAATTAAAATTTGCGACAGTAGAAAATTATTTTTTGAAAAATTTAATGTAGAAAAGGCAATCCCTGGCGTATTTAAAATTTGCGACAGTAAAAAATTAGTTTTTGAAAAATTTACTATAGAAAAGGCAATCCCTGGCGTAATTAAAATTTGCGACAGTAAAAAATTAGTTTTTGAGTAATTTACTATAGAAAAGGCAATTCATGGCGTATTTAAAATTTGCGACAGTATAAAATTAAATTTTGAAAAATTTACTATAGAAAAGGCAATCCCTGGCGCAATTAAAATTTGCGACAGTAAAAAATTATTTTTTGCAAAATTTACTATAGAAAAGGCAATCCCTGGCGTATTTAAAATTTGCGACAGTAAAAAATTATTTTTTGAAAAATTTACTATAGAAAAGGCAATCCCTGGCGTAATTAAAATTTGCGAAAGTAAAAAATAATTTTTTGAAAAATTTACTATAGAAAAGGCAATCCCTGGCGCAATTAAAAGTTGCGACAGTAGAAAATTATTTTTTGAAAAATTTACTGTAGAAAAGGCAATCCCTGGCGTATTTAAAATTTGGGACAGTAAAAAAATAATTTTTGAAAAATTTACTATAGAAAAGGCAATCCCTGGCGTATTTAAAATTTGCGACAGTAAAAAATTATTTTTTGAAAAATTTACTATAGAAAAGGCAATCCCTGGCGTAATTAAAATATGCGAAAGTAAAAAATCATTTTTTGTAAAATTTACTATAGAAAAGGCAATCCCTGGCGCATTTAAAATTTGCGACAGTAAAAAAATAATTTTTGAAAAATTTACTATAGAAAAGGCAATCCCTGGCGGATTTAAAATTTGCGACAGTAAAAAATTAATTTTAAAAAAAATCTGAATTAGCAAAAAGAAAAAAAGAAAAAAATATGAATTAGCAAAAAAAAAAAGATAAAAATTTGAATTAGCAAAAAAAAAAAAATCTGAATTAGCAAAAAAAAAAAAAAATCTGAATTAGCAAAAAATATGAATTAGCAAAAAAAGAATTATGAATGAGCAAAAAAAAAATGTGAATTAGAAAAAAAAAGAAAAATATGAATTAGCAAAAAAATATGAATTAGAAAAAAAATCTGAATTAGCAAAAAAAAAAAAAAATTAGCAAAAAAAAAAAATCTGAATTAGGAAAAAAAAAATCTGAATTAGCAAAAAAAAAAATGAATTAGCAAAAAAAAAATATGAATGAGCAAAAAAAAAATGTCATTAGCAAAAAAATATGAATTAGAAAAAAAACAAAAATATGAATTAAAAAAAAAATCTGAATTAGCAAAAAAAAAAAATATGAATTAGAAAAAAAAATAGAAATCTGAAATAGCAAAAAAAAAAAAAATATGAATTAGCAAAAAAAAAAATATGAATGAGCAAAAAAAAAAAAAAATATGTATTAGAAAAAAAAAATATGAATTAGCAAAAAAAAAAAAAATCTGAATTAGGAAAAAAATGAATTAGCAAAAAAAAATATGAATGAGCAAAAAAAAAATCTAAATAGGCAAAAAAAAAATATGAATTAGAAAAAAAAAATCAATTAGCAAAAAAATTTGAATTACCAAAAAAAAAACAAAAATCTGAATTAGCAAAAAAAAAAAAAAATCTGAATTAGCAAAACAAAAAAAAAATCTGAATTAGCAAAAAAAAAAAAAAAAAAAAAAAATCTGAATTAGCGAAAAAAAAACAAAAATATTAGAAAAAAAATCTGAATTAGCAAAAAAAAAATATGAATTAGAAAAAAAAATAAAAATCTTAATTAGCAAAAAAAAAAAAAAATAAGAATTAGCAAAAAAAAAAAAAAAATAAGAATTAGCAAAAAAAAAAAAATATGAATGATCAAAAAAAAATCTGAATTAGCAAAAAAAAATGAATTAGAAACAAAATGAATTAGCAAAAAAAAAAAACAAAAAAAAAATTAGAAAAAAAATCTGAATTAGCAAAAAAAAAAAATATGAATTAGAAAAAAAATAAAAATTAGCAAAAAAAAAATAAAAATTAGCAAAAAAAAAATTAGAACAAAAAAAATCTGAATTAGCAAAAAAAAAAATATGAATTAGAAAAAAAAAATCTGAATTAGCAAAAAAAAAAATATGAATTAGCAAACAAAATATGAATGAGCAAAAAAAAAAAATCTGAATTAGCAAAAAAAATCTGAATTAGCAAAAAAAAAAAATCTGAATTAGCAAAAAAAAAAAAAAAAATATGAATTAGAAAAAAAAATCTGAATTAGCAAAAAAAAAAAATATGAATTAGAAAAAAAATAAAAATCTGAATTAGCAAAAAAAAAATAATTGTGAATTAGCAAAAAAAAAAAATTAATTAGAAAAAAATAAAAAAAAATATGAATAATCAAAAAAAAATATGAATGAGCAACAAAAAATATGAATTAGCAAAAAATGAATTAGAAAAAAAAATATAAATTAGCAAAAAAAAAAAAAATAGAAAAAAAAATCTGAATTAGCAAAAATAAAAATATGAATTAGCAAAAAAAAAAAGATAAAAATTTGAATTAGCAAAAAAAAAAATCTGAGTTAGCAAAAAAAAAAAAAAATTAGCAAAAAAAAATCTGAATTAGGAAAACAAAAAAAAAATCTGAACTAGCAAAAAAAATGAATTAGCAAAAAAAAAATATGAATGAGCAAAAAAAAATGTAATTAGCAAAAAAATATGAATTAGAAAAAAAACAAAAATATGAATTAAAAAAAAAATCTGAATTAGCAAAAAAAAAATATGAATGAGCAAAAAAAAATCTGAATTAGCAAAAAAAAAAAAATATGAATTAGAAGAAAAAAAATATGAATTGGCAAAAAAAAAAAAATCTGAATTAGGAAAAAAAAATGAATTAGCAAAAAAAAATATGAATGAGCAAAAAAAATCTAAATTAGCAAAAAAAAAAATATGAATTAGAAAAAAAAAATATGAATTAGCAAAAAAATTTGAATTAGCAAAAAAAAAAATCTGAATTAGCAAAAAAAAAATATGAATGAGCAAAAAAAAATCTGAATTAGCAAAAAAAATGAATTAGAAACAAAATGAATTAGCAAAAAAAAAAAAAAACAAAAAAAAATTAGAAAAAAAAATCTGAATTAGCAAAAAAAAAAAATATGAATTAGAAAAAAAAATCTGAATTAGCAAAAAAAAAAAAAAAAAAATTAGCAAAAAAAAAATTAGAACAAAAAAAATCTGAATTAGCAAACAAAAAAAAAAATATGAATTAGAAAAAAAACAAAATCTGAATTAACAAAAAAAAAAAAAAAATATATGAATTAGCAAAAAAAAATATGAATGAGCAAAAAAAAATCTGAATTAGCAAAAAAAATCTGAATTAGCAAAAAAAAAAAAACAAAAATATGAATTAGAAAAAAAAATCTGAATTAGCAAAAAAAAAAAAAAATATGAATTAGAAAAAAAAAATCTGAATTAGCAAAAAAAAAAATATGAATTAGAAAAAAAAATATGAATTAGCAAAAAAATTTGAATTAGCAAAAAAAAAAAAATCTGAATTAGCAAAAAAAAAATCTGAATTACCAAAAAAAAAATCTGAATTAGCAAAAAAAAAAAAATCTGAATTAGCAAAAAAAAAAAATATGAATTAGCAAAAAAATTTGAATTAGCAAAAAAAAACTGAATTAGCAAAAAAAAAAAATCTGAATTAGCAAAAAAATCTGAATTAGGAAAAAAAAATGAATTAGCAAAAAAAAATATGAATGAGCAAAAAAAAATCTAAATTAGCAAAAAAAATCTGAATTAGCAAAAAAAAAAAAATATGAATTAGCAAAAAAATTTGAATTAGCAAAAAAAAATATGAATTAGCAAAAAAACTGAATTAGCAAAAAAAAAAATCTGAATTAGCAAAAAAAAAAAAAAATATGAATTAGAAAAAAAAATAAAAATCTGAATTAGCAAAAAAAAAAAAAAATTATTGTGAATTAGCAAAAAAAAAAAAAAATTAATTAGAAAAAAATAAAAAAAATATGAATAAGCAAAAAAAAATATGAATGAGCAAAAAAAAATTTGAATTAGAAAAAAATGAATTAGAAAAAAATATAAATTAGCAAAAAAAAAAAAAAAAAATAGAAAAAAAAATCTGAATTAGCAAAAATAAAAATATGAATTAGCAAAAAAAAAAATCTGAATTAGCAAAAAAAAAAAAAAAAATTAGCAAAAAAAAAAAATCTGAATTAGGAAAAAAAAATCTGAATTAGCAAAAAAAAAAAAATTAATTAGCAAAAAAAAATATGAATGAGCAAAAAAAAATATGAATTAGCAAAAAAATTTGAATTAGCAAAAAAAAAAAATCTGAATTAGCAAAAAAAAAAAAAAAAATCTGAATTAGCAAAAAAAAAAAAAAATATGAATTAGCAAAAAAAAAAAAAATATGAATTAGAAAAAAAAATATGAATTAGAAAAAAAAAATATGAATTAGCAAAAAAAAAAATCTGAATAAGGAAAAAAAATGAATTAGCAAAAAAAAATATGAATGAGCAAAAAAAAAATCTGAATTAGCAAAAAAAAAAAAATATGAATTAGAAAAAAAAATATGAATTAGCAAAAAAATTTGAATTAGCAAAAAAAAAAACTGAATTAGCAAAAACAAAAAATCTGAATTAGCAAAAAAAAAACAAAATATGAATTAGCAAAAAAAATATGAATGAGCAAAAAAAAAATATGAATTAGAAGAACAAAAAATATGAATTAGCAAAAAAAAAATATGAATTAGCAAAAAAATATGAATTAGCAAAAAAAAAAAAATCTGAATTAGCAAAAAATATGAATTAGCAAAATAAAAAAAACATATGAATTAGAAAAAAAAATATGAATTAGAAAAAAAATGAATTAGAAAAAAAAATATAAATTAGCAAAAAAAAAAAAAAAAAAAAATCTGAATTAGCAAAAATAAAAATATGAATTAGCAGAAAAAAAAAGATAAAAATTTGAATTAGCAAAAAAAAAAAATCTGAATTAGCAAAAAAAAAATAAAAATTAGCAAAAAAAAAATCTGAATTAGGGAAAAAAAAAATCTGAATTAGCAAAAAAAAAAAAAATCTGAATTAGCAAAAAAAAAAAAAAATATGAATTAGCAAAAAAAAAATATGAATTAGCAAAAAAAAAAAAAATCTGAATTAGGAAAAAAAAATGAATTAGCAAAAAAAAATATGAATGAGCTAAAAAAAAATCTAAATTAGCAAAAAAAAAAAAATATGAATTAGAAAAAAAAATATGAATTAGCAAAAAAATTTGAATTAGCAAAAAAAAAAAAAATCTGAATTAGCAAAAAAAAATAAATAAATCTGAATTAGCAAAAAAAAATATGAATTAGCAAAAAAAAAAAAATATGAATTAGAAAAAAAAATATGAATTAGAAAAAAAAAATATGAATTAGCAAAAAAAAAAAATCTGAATAAGGAAAAAAAATGAATTAGCAAAAAAAAATATGAATGAGCAAAAAAAAATCTGAATTAGCAAAAAAAAAAAAATATGAATTAGAAAAAAAAATATGAATTAGCAAAAAAATTTGAATTAGCAAAAAAAAAAACTGAATTAGCAAAAACAAAAAATCTGAATTAGCAAAAAAAAAAACAAAATATGAATTAGCAAAAAAAATATGAATGAGCAAAAAAAAATATGAATTAGAAGAAAAAAAAATATGAATTAGCAAAAAAAAAATATGAATTAGCAAAAAAATATGAATTAGCAAAAAAAAAAAAATCTGAATTAGCAAAAAATATGAATTAGCAAAATAAAAAAAACATATGAATTAGAAAAAAAAATATGAATTAGAAAAAAAATGAATTAGAAAAAAAAATATGAATTAGCAAAAAAAAAAAAAAAAAAAAATCTGAATTAGCAAAAATAAAAATATGAATTAGCAGAAAAAAAAGATAAAAATTTGAATTAGCAAAAAAAAAAAATCTGAATTAACAAAAAAAAAATAAAAATTAGCAAAAAAAAAATCTGAATTAGGGAAAAAAAAAATCTGAATTAGCAAAAAAAAAAAAAAATCTGAATTAGCAAAAAAAAAAAAAAATATGAATTAGCAAAAAAAAAATATGAATTAGCAAAAAAAAAAAAAATCTGAATTAGGAAAAAAAAATGAATTAGCAAAAAAAAATATGAAAGAGCTAAAAAAAATCTAAATTAGCAAAAAAAAAAAAAATGAATTAGAAAAAAAAAATATGAATTAGCAAAAAAATTTGAATTAGCAAAAAAAAAAAAAATCTGAATTAGCAAAAAAAAATAAATAAATCTGAATTAGCAAAAAAAAAAAATATGAATTAGGAAAAAAAAAATATAAATTAGAAAAAAAGAAAAAATATGAATTAGAAAAAAAAAATATGAATTAGCAAAAAAAAAAAAAAACTATATTAGAAAAAAAAAATGAATTAGCAAAAAAAAATCTGAATGAGCAAAAAAAAATCTGAATTAGCAAAAAAAAAATCTGAATTAGCAAAAAAAAAAAAATATGAATTAGCAAAAAAATTTGAATTAGCAAAAAAAAAAAACTGAATTAGCAAAAAAAAAATCTGAATTAGCAAAAAAAAAAAAAAATATGAATTAGCAAAAAAAAAAATATGAATGAGCAAACAAAAAAAAATATGAATTAGAAAAAAAAAATATGAATTAGCAAAAATAAAGTAAAATAAAAAACTGAATTAGCAAAAAAAAAAAAAAATGAATTAGCAAAAAAAAATATGAATGAGCAAAAAAAAAATCTGAATTAGCAAAAAAAAAAAAATATGAATTAGAAAAAAAAATATGAATTAGCAAAAAAATTTGAATTAGCAAAAAAAAAATATGAATTAGCAAAAAAACTCTGAATTAGCAAAAAAAAAAATCTGAATTAGCAAAAAAAAAAAACAAAAATATGAATTAGAAAAAAAAATCTGAATTAGCAAAAAAAAAAATATGAATTAGAAAAAAAAATAAAAATCTGAATTAGCAAAAAAAATTATTGTTAATTAGAAAAAAAAAAAAAAATAATTAGAAAAAAATAAAAAAAATATGAATAAGCAAAAAAAATATGAATGAGCAAAAAAATATATGAATTAGAAAAAAATGAATTAGAAAAAAAATATAAATTAGCAAAAAAAAAAAAAAAAAAAAAAAATAGAAAAAAAATCTGAATTAGCAAAAATAAAAATATGAATTAGCAAAAAAAAAAAAATCTGAATTAGAAAAAAAAAAAAAAAATTAGCAAAAAAAAAATATGAATTAGGAAAAAAAAATCTGAATTAGCAAAAAAAAAAAAAAATGAATTAGCAAAAAAAAAATATGAATGAGCAAAAAAAAATATGAATTAGCAAAAAAATTTGAATTAGGAAAAAAAAAATCTGAATTAGCAAAAAAAAAAAAAAATCTGAATTAGCAAAAAAAAAAAAAATATGAATTAGCAAAAAAAATATGAATGAGCAAAAAAAAATATGAATTAGAAAAAAAAATATGAATTAGCAAAAAAAAAATATGAATTAGCAAAAAAATTTGAATTAGCAAAAAAAAAAAAATCTGAGTTAGCAAAAAATATGAATTAGCAAAAAAAAAAAACATATGAATTAGAAAAAAAAATATCAATTAGAAAAAAAATATAAATTAGCAAAAAAAAAATAGAAAAAAAATCTGAATTAGCAAAAATAAAAATATGAATTAGCAAAAAAAAAAGATAAAAATTTGAACTAGCAAAAAAAAAATCTGAATTAGCAAAAAAAAAATAAAAATTAGCAAAAAAAAAAATCTGAATTAGGGAGAAAAAAAAAATCTGAATTAGCAAAAAAAAAAAAATGAATTAGCAAAAAAAAAATATGAATGAGCAAAAAAAAATGTAATTAGCAAAAAAACAAAAATATGAATTAAAAAAAAAATCTGAATTAGCAAAAAAAAAAATATGAATGAGCAAAAAAAAATCTGAATTAGCAAAAAAAAAAAAATATGAATTAGAAAAAAAAAATATGAATTAGCAAAAAAAAAAAAAAATCTGAATTAGGAAAAAAAATGAATTAGCAAAAAAAAAATATGAATGAGCAAAAAAAAATCTGAATTAGCAAAACATATGAATTAGCAAAAAAAAAAAAAATATGAATTAGCAAAAAAAAAAAAAATCTGAATTAGGAAAAAAAATGAATTAGCAAAAAAAAAATATGAGTGAGCAAAAAAAAAATCTAAATTAGCAAAAAAAAAAAATATGAATTAGAAAAAAAAAATGAATTAGCAAAAAAATTTGAATTAGCAAAAAAAAAAAAATCTGAATTAGCAAAAAAAAAAAATAAATCTGAATTAGCTAAAAATATGAATTAGCAAAAAAAAGAATATGAATTAGAAAAAAAAAAATGAATTAGAAAAAAAAATATGAATTAGCAAAAAAAATCTGAATTAAGAAAAAAAAATGGATTAGCAAAAAAAAATATGAATGAGCAAAAAAAAAAAATTTGAATTAGCAAAAAAAAAAATATGAATTAGCAAAAAAATTTGAATTAGCAAAAAAAAAAAAACTGAATTAGCAAAAAAAAATAAATCTGAATTAGCAAAAAAAAAAAAAAAAATATGAATTAGCAAAAAAAATATGAATGAGGAAAAAAAAATATGAATTAGAAAAAAAAAATATGAATTAGCAAAAATAAAGTAAAATAAAAAACTGAATTAGCAAAAAAAAAAAAAAATATGAATTAGCAAAAAAAAATATGAATGAGCAAAAAAAAAATCTGAATTAGCAAAAAAAAAAAAATATGAATTAGAAAAAAAAAATATGAATTAGCAAAAAAATTTGAATTAGCAAAAAAAAAAAAAATATGAATTAGCAAAAAAAATCTGAATTAGCAAAAAAAAAAATCTGAATTAGCAAAAAAAAAAAAAAAATATCAATTAGAAAAAAAAAATCTGAATTAGCAAAAAAAATTGAATTAGCAAAAAAAAAAAATATGAATTAGCAAAAAAAAATTTGAATTAGCAAAAAAAAAAAAAATATGAATTAGCAAAAAAAAAAAAATCTGAATTAGCAAAAAAAAAAAAAAAAAAAAATATGAATTAGAAAAAAAAATAAAAATCTGAATTAGCAAAAAAAAATAATTGTGAATTAGCAAAAAAAAAAAATAATTAGAAAAAAATAAAAAAAAATATGAATAAGCAAAAAAAAAATATGAATGAGCAAAAAAAAATATGAATTAGCAA
Source organism: Dioctria linearis (assembly GCA_963930735.1). Taxonomy (NCBI): domain Eukaryota; kingdom Metazoa; phylum Arthropoda; class Insecta; order Diptera; family Asilidae; genus Dioctria; species Dioctria linearis. The sequence goes on along the minus strand of CAWVNZ010000863.1, from coordinate 118,334 downwards.
AAAATGAATTAGAAAAAAAATATAAATTAGCAAAAAAAAAAAAAAAAAAAATAGAAAAAAAAATCTGAATTAGCAAAAATAAAAATAAAAAAATTAAAATTTGAATTAGCAAAAAAAAAAAAAATATGAATTAGCAAAAAAATTTCAATTAGCAAAAAAAAAAAATCTGAATTAGCGAAAAAAAAAAAAACCTGAATTAGCAAAAAAAAAAAATATGAATTAGCAAAAAAAAAATATGAATTAGAAAAAAAAAATATGAATTAGAAAAAAAAAATATGAATTAGCAAAAAAAAAAATCTGAATTAGGGAAAAAAAATGAATTAGCAAAAAAAAATATGAATAAGCAAAAAAAAAATCTGAATTAGCAAAAAAAAAATATGAATTAGCAAAAAGAAAAATATGAATGAGCAAAAAAAAATCTGAATTAGCAAAAAAAAAAAAAATTAATTAGAAAAAAAAATATGAATTAGCAAAAACAAAAAAATCTGAATGAGGAAAAAAAATGAATTAGCAAAAAAAATATGAATGAGCAAAAAAAAATCTAAATTAGCAAAAAAAAAAAATATGAATTAGAAAAAAAAAATATGAATTAGCAAAAAAATTTGAATTAGCAAAAAAAAAAATCTGAATTAGCAAAAAAAAAAAATCTGAATTAGCAAAAAAAAAAAAAAATATGAATTAGCAAAAAAAAAAAAAAATATGAATTAGAAAAAAAAAATATGAATTAGAAAAAAAAATATGAATTAGCAAAAAAAAAATCTGAACTAGGAATAAAAAATGAATTAGCAAAAAAAAATATGAATGAGCAAAAAAAAAATCTGAATTAGGAAAAAAAAATGAATTAGAAGAAAAAAAATATGAATTAGCAAAAAAATTTGAATTAGCAAAAAAAAAAAAAATGAATTAGCAAAAAAAAAAAAAAAAATCTGAATTAGCAAAAAAAAAAAAATATGAATTAGCAAAAAAAATATGAATGAGCAAAAAAAAATATGAATTAGAAAAAAAAATATGAATTAGCAAAAAAAAATATGAATTAGCAAAAAAATTTGAATTAGCAAAAAAAAAAATCGGAATTAACAAAAAAAAAAAAAAAAATCGGAATTAGCAAAAAAAAAAAAAAAAATATGAATTAGCAAAAAAAATATGAATGAGCAAAAAAAAATCTAAATTAGCAAAAAAAAAAAATATGAATTAGAAAAAAAAAATATGAATTAGCAAAAAAATTTGAATTAGCAAAAAAAAAAATCTGAATTAGCAAAAAAAAAAAAATCTGAATTAGCAAAAAAAAAAAAAAAATATGAATTAGCAAAAAAAAAAAAAAATATGAATTAGAAAAAAAAAATATGAATTAGAAAAAAAAAATATGAATTAGCAAAAAAAAAATCTGAACTAGGAATAAAAAATGAATTAGCAAAAAAAAATATGAATGAGCAAAAAAAAAATCTGAATTAGGAAAAAAAAATGAATTAGAAGAAAAAAAATATGAATTAGCAAAAAAATTTGAATTAGCAAAAAAAAAAAAACTGAATTAGCAAAAAAAAAAAAAAAATCTGAATTAGCAAAAAAAAAAAAAAATATGAATTAGCAAAAAAAATATGAATGAGCAAAAAAAAATATGAATTAGAAAAAAAAATATGAATTAGCAAAAAAAAATATGAATTAGCAAAAAAATTTGAATTAGCAAAAAAAAAAAATCGGAATTAGCAAAAAAAAAAAAAAAATCTGAATTAGCAAAAAAAAAAAAAAAAGTATGAATTAGCAAAAAAAAAAAAAATATGAATTAGAAAAAAAAAATATGAATTAGCAAAAAAAAAATCTGAACTAGGAATAAAAAATGAATTAGCAAAAAAAAATATGAATGAGCAAAAAAAAAATCTGAATTAGGAAAAAAAAAAATGAATTAGAAGAAAAAAAATATGAATTAGCAAAAAAATTTGAATTAGCAAAAAAAAAAAAATCTGAATTAGCAAAAAAAAAAAAAAAAGTATGAATTAGCAAAAAAAAAAAAAATATGAATTAGAAAAAAAAAAATCTGAATTAGCAAAAAAAAAAAAATATGAATGAGCAAAAAAAAATCTGAATTAGCAAAAAAAAAAAATATGAATTAAAAAAAAAATATGAATTAGCCAAAAAATTTGAATTAGCAAAAAAAAAAAACTGAATTAGCAAAAAAAAAAAAAAATCTGAATTAGCAAAAAAAAAAAAAAAAATATGAATTAGCAAAAAAAATATGAATGAGCAAAAAAAATGTGAATTAGAAAAAAAAAATATGAATTAGCAAAAATAAAGTAAAATAAAAAACTGAATTAGCAAAAAAAAAAAAAAAAATATGAATTAGCAAAAAAAAAATATGAATTAGAAAAAAAAATAAAAATCTGAATTAGCAAAAAAAAAAAAAATATGAAGTAGGAAAAAAAAATAGAAATCTGAATTAGCAAAAAAAAAATGAATTAGAAAAAAAAAATGTGAATTAGCAAAAAAAAATATGAATGAGCAAAAAAAATCTGAATTAGCAAAAAGAAAAAAAATATGAATTAGAAAAAAAAAATATGAATTAGCAAAAAAAAACAAAAAGAAAAAAATTTGAATTAGCAAAAAAAAAAAAATCTGAATTAGCAAAAAAAAAAATCTGAATTAGCAAAAAAAAAAAAAAATATGAGTTAGCAAAAAAAAATATGAATGAGCAAAAAAAAAATGTAATTAGCAAAAAAATATGAATTAGAAAAAAAACAAAAATATGAATTAAAAAAAAATCTGAATTAGCACAAAAAAAAATATGAATGAGCAAAAAAAAAAATCTGAATTAGCAAAAAAAAAATATGAATTAGAAAAAAAAAATATGAATTAGCAAAAAAAGAAAATCTGAATTAGGAAAAAAAAAATTAATTAGCAAAAAAAAATATGAATGAGCAAAAAAAAAATTTAAATTAGCAAAAAAAAAATATGAATTAGAAAAAAATAAAAATATGAATTAGCAAAAAAATTTGAATTAGCAAAAAAAAAAAAAAAATCTGAATTAGCAAAAAAAAAAAAAACCTGAATTAGCAAAAAAAAATAAAAATATGAATTAGCAAAAAAAAAAAAATATGAATTAGAAAAAAAAAATATGAATTAGAAAAAAAAAATATGAATTAGCAAAAAAAAAAAATCTGAATTAGGGAAAAAAAATGAATTAGCAAAAAAAAATATGAATAAGCAAAAAGAAAAATATGAATGAGCAAAAAAAAATCTGAATTAGCAAAAAAAAAAAAATGAATTAGAAAAAAAAATATGAATTAGCAAAAACAAAAAAATCTGAATTAGGAAAAAAAAATGAATTAGCAAAAAAAATATGAATGAGCAAAAAAAAATCTAAATTAGCAAAAAAAAAAAAAAATATGAATTAGAAAAAAAAATATGAATTAGCAAAAAAATTTGAATTAGCAAAAAAAAAATCTGAATTAGCAAAAAAAAAAAAAATCTGAATTAGCAAAAAAAAAAAAAAAAATATGAATTAGCAAAAAAAAAAAATATGCATTAGAAAAAAAAATATGAATTAGAACAAAAAAAATATGAATTAGCAAAAAAAAAATCTGAACTAGGAATAAAAAATGAATTAGCAAAAAAAAATATGAATGAGCAAAAAAAAAATCTGAATTAGGAAAAAAAAATGAATTAGAAGAAAAAATATATGAATTAGCAAAAAAATTTGAATTAGCAAAAAAAAAACTGAATTAGCAAAAAAAATCTGAATTAGCAAAAAAAAAAAAAAATATGAATTAGCAAAACAAATATGAATGAGCAAAAAAAAAATATGAATTAGAAGAAAAAAAATATGAATTAGCAAAAAAAAAATATGAATTAGCAAAAAAAATTTGAATTAGCAAAAAAAAAAAATCGGAATTAGCAAAAAAAAAAAAAAAATCTGAATTAGCAAAAAAAAAAAAAAAAGTATGAATTAGCAAAAAAAAAAAAAATATGAATTAGAAAAAAAAAAATCTGAATTAGCAAAAAAAAAAATATGAATGAGCAAAAAAAAATCTGAATTAGCAAAAAAAAAAAATATGAATTAGAAAAAAAAAATATGAATTATCCAAAAAATTTGAATTAGCAAAAAAAAAACTGAATTAGCAAAAAAAAAAATAAAATCTGAATTAGCAAAAAAAAAAAAAAAAATATGAATTAGCAAAAAAAAAAAAAAAATATGAATTAGCAAAAAAAAAAAAAAATATGAATTAGAAAAAAAAAATATGAATTAGAAAAAAAAACTATGAATTAGCAAAAAAAAAAATCTGAACTAGGAATAAAAAATGAATTAGCAAAAAAAAATATGAATGAGCAAAAAAAAAAAATCTGAATTAGGAAAAAAAAATGAATTAGAAGAAAAAAAATATGAATTAGCAAAAAAATTTGAATTAGCAAAAAAAAAAAAACTGAATTAGCAAAAAAAAAAAAAAAATCTGAATTAGCAAAAAAAAAAAAAAATATGAATTAGCAAAAAAAATATGAATGAGCAAAAAAAAATATGAATTAGAAAAAAAAAATATGAATTAGCAAAAAAAAATATGAATTAGCAAAAAAATTTGAATTAGCAAAAAAAAAAAATCGGAATTAGCAAAAAAAAAATATGAATTAGAAAAAAATAAAAATATGAATTAGCAAAAAAATTTGAATTAGCAAAAAAAAAAAATAAATCTGAATTAGCAAAAAAAAAAAAAAAAACCTGAATTAGCAAAAAAAAAATAAAAATATGAATTAGCAAAAAAAAAAATATGAATTAGAAAAAAAAATATGAATTAGAAAAAAAAAATATGAATTAGCAAAAAAAATCTGAATTAGGGAAAAAAAATGAATTAGCAAAAAAAAATATGAATAAGCAAAAAAAAAATCTGAATTAGCAAAAAAAAAATATGAATTAGCAAAAAGAAAAATATGAATGAGCAAAAAAAAATCTGAATTAGCAAAAAAAAAAAAATGAATTAGAAAAAAAAATATGAATTAACAAAAACAAAAAAATCTGAATTAGGAAAAAAAAATGAATTAGCAAAAAAAATATGAATGAGCAAAAAAAAAATCTAAATTAGCAAAAAAAAAAAAAATATGAATTAAAAAAAAAAATATGAATTAGCAAAAAAATTTGAATTAGCAAAAAAAAAAAATCTGAATTAGCAAAAAAAAAAAAAATCTGAATTAGCAAAAAAAAAAAAAAAATATGAATTAGCAAAAAAAAAAAATATGCATTAGAAAAAAAAAAATATGAATTAGAAAAAAAAATATGAATTAGCAAAAAAAAAAATCTGAACTAGGAATAAAAAATGAATTAGCAAAAAAAAATATGAATGAGCAAAAAAAAATCTGAATTAGGAAAAAAAAATGAATTAGAAGAAAAAATATATGAATTAGCAAAAAAATTTGAATTAGCAAAAAAAAAACTGAATTAGCAAAAAAAAAAATCTGAATTAGCAAAAAAAAAAAAAAATATGAATTAGCAAAAAAAATATGAATGAGCAAAAAAAAATATGAATTAGAAAAAAAAAATATGAATTAGCAAAAAAAAAATATGAATTAGCAAAAAAAATTTGAATTAGCAAAAAAAAAAAATCGGAATTAGCAAAAAAAAAAAAAATCTGAATTAGCAAAAAAAAAAAAAAAGTATGAATTAGCAAAAAAAAAAAAAATATGAATTAGAAAAAAAAAAATCTGAATTAGCAAAAAAAAAAAATATGAATGAGCAAAAAAAAATCTGAATTAGCAAAAAAAAAAAAATATGAATTAGAAAAAAAAAATATGAATTAGCCAAAAAATTTGAATTAGGAAAAAAAAAACTGAATTAGCAAAAAAAAAATAAAATCTGAATTAGCAAAAAAAAAAAAAAAAAATATGAATTAGCAAAAAAAAAAAAAAAAATATGAATTAGCAAAAAAAAAAAAAACATGAATTAGAAAAAAAAAATATGAATTAGAAAAAAAAAATATGAATTAGCAAAAAAAAAAATCTGAACTAGGAATAAAAAATGAATTAGCAAAAAAAAATATGAATGAGCAAAAAAAAAATCTGAATTAGGAAAAAAAAAATGAATTAGAAGAAAAAAAATATGAATTAGCAAAAAAATTTGAATTAGCAAAAAAAAAAAAGCTGAATTAGCAAAAAAAAAAAAAAAATCTGAATTAGCAAAAAAAAAAAAAAAATATGAATTAGCAAAAAAAATATGAATGAGCAAAAAAAAATATGAATTAGAAAAAAAAAATATGAATTAGCAAAAAAAAATATGAATTAGCAAAAAAATTTGAATTAGCAAAAAAAAAAAAATCGGAATTAGCAAAAAAAAAAAAAAATCTGAATTAGCAAAAAAAAAAAAAAGTATGAATTAGCAAAAAAAAAAAAAAAATGTGAATTTGGAAAAAAAAATCTGAATTAGCAAAAAAAAAAAATATGAATGAGCAAAAAAAAATCTGAGTTAGCAAAAAAAAAAAAAATATGAATTAAAAAAAAAAAATATGAATTAGCCAAAAAATTTGAATTAGCAAAAAAAAAAAAACTGAATTAGCAAAAAAAAAAAAAAAATCTGAATTAACAAAAAAAAAAAAAAAATATGAATTAGCAAAAAAAATATGAATGAGCAAAAAAAAATGTGAATTAGAAAAAAAAAAATATGAATTAGCAAAAATAAAGTAAAATAAAAAACTGAATTAGCAAAAAAAAAAAAAAAATATGAATTAGCAAAAAAAAAATATGAATTAGAAAAAAAAATAAAAATCTGAATTAGCAAAAAAAAAAAAATATGAATTAGAAAAAAAAATAGAAATCTGAATTAGCAAAAAAAAAAATTAATTAGAAAAAAAAAATGTGAATTAGCAAAAAAAAAATGTGAATGAGCAAAAAAAAATCTGAATTAGCAAAAAGAAAAAAAAAATATGAATTAGAAAAAAAAAAATATGAATTAGCAAAAAAAAACAAAAAGAAAAAAATTTGAATTAGCAAAAAAAAAAATCTGAATTAGCAAAAAAAAAATCTGAATTAGCAAAAAAAAAAAAAATATGAGTTAGCAAAAAAAAAATATGAATGAGCAAAAAAAAAATGTAATTAGCAAAAAAATATGAATTAGAAAAAAAACAAAAATATGAATTAAAAAAAAATCTGAATTAGCACAAAAAAAAATATGAATGAGCAAAACAAAAATCTGAATTAGCAAAAAAAAAATATGAATTAGAAAAAAAAAATATGAATTAGCAAAAAAAGAAAATCTGAATTAGGAAAAAAAAATGAATTAGCAAAAAAAAATATGAATGAGCAAAAAAAAAATCTAAATTAGCAAAAAAAAAATACGAATTAGAAAAAATAAAAATATGAATTAGCAAAAAAATTTGAAGTAGCAAAAAAAAAAAAATCTGAATTAGCAAAAAAAAAAAACCTGAATTAGCAAAAAAAAAATAAAAATATGAATTAGCAAAAAAAAAAAAATATGAATTAGAAAAAAAAAATATGAATTAGAAAAAAAAAATATGAATTAGCAAAAAAAAAAATCTGAATTAGGGAAAAAAAATGAATTAGCAAAAAAAAATATGAATAAGCAAAAAAAAAATCTGAATTAGCAAAAAAAAAAAAAATCTGAATTAGCAAAAAAAAAAAAAAAATATGAATTAGCAAAAAAAAAAAAATATGAATTAGAAAAAAAAAATATGAATTAGAAAAAAAAAATATGAATTAGCAAAAAAAAAAATCTGAACTAGGAATAAAAAATGAATTAGCAAAAAAAAATATGAATGAGCAAAAAAAAAATCTGAATTAGGAAAAAAAAATGAATTAGAAGAAAAAAAATATGAATTAGCAAAAAAATTTGAATTAGCAAAAAAAAAACTGAATTAGCAAAAAAAAAATCTGAATTAGCAAAAAAAAAAAAAAAATTTGAATTAGCAAAAAAAATATGAATGAGCAAAAAAAAAATATGAATTAGAAAAAAAAAATATGAATTAGCAAAAAAAAAATATGAATTAGCAAAAAAAAATTGAATTAGCAAAAAAAAAAAATCGGAATTAGCAAAAAAAAAAAAAATCTGAATTAGCAAAAAAAAAAAAAAGTATGAATTAGCAAAAAAAAAAAAAAATGTGAATTTGGAAAAAAAAATCTGAATTAGCAAAAAAAAAAAATATGAATGAGCAAAAAAAAATCTGAGTTAGCAAAAAAAAAAAAAATATGAATTAAAAAAAAAAAATATGAATTAGCCAAAAAATTTGAATTAGCAAAAAAAAAAAAACTGAATTAGCAAAAAAAAAAAAAAAATCTGAATTAACAAAAAAAAAAAAAAAATATGAATTAGCAAAAAAAATATGAATGAGCAAAAAAAAATGTGAATTAGAAAAAAAAAATATGAATTAGCAAAAATAAAGTAAAATAAAAAACTGAATTAGCAAAAAAAAAAAAAAAATATGAATTAGCAAAAAAAAAATATGAATTAGAAAAAAAAATAAAAATCTGAATTAGCAAAAAAAAAAAAATATGAATTAGAAAAAAAAATAGAAATCTGAATTAGCAAAAAAAAAAATTAATTAGAAAAAAAAAATGTGAATTAGCAAAAAAAAAATGTGAATGAGCAAAAAAAAATCTGAATTAGCAAAAAGAAAAAAAAAATATGAATTAGAAAAAAAAAAATATGAATTAGCAAAAAAAAACAAAAAGAAAAAAATTTGAATTAGCAAAAAAAAAATCTGAATTAGCAAAAAAAAAATCTGAATTAGCAAAAAAAAAAAAAATATGAGTTAGCAAAAAAAAAATATGAATGAGCAAAAAAAAAATGTAATTAGCAAAAAAATATGAATTAGAAAAAAAACAAAAATATGAATTAAAAAAAAATCTGAATTAGCACAAAAAAAAATATGAATGAGCAAAACAAAAATCTGAATTAGCAAAAAAAAAATATGAATTAGAAAAAAAAAATATGAATTAGCAAAAAAAGAAAATCTGAATTAGGAAAAAAAAATGAATTAGCAAAAAAAAATATGAATGAGCAAAAAAAAAATCTAAATTAGCAAAAAAAAAATACGAATTAGAAAAAATAAAAATATGAATTAGCAAAAAAATTTGAAGTAGCAAAAAAAAAAAAATCTGAATTAGCAAAAAAAAAAAAAACCTGAATTAGCAAAAAAAAAAATAAAAATATGAATTAGCAAAAAAAAAAAAATATGAATTAGAAAAAAAAAATATGAATTAGAAAAAAAAAATATGAATTAGCAAAAAAAAAAATCTGAATTAGGGAAAAAAAATGAATTAGCAAAAAAAAATATGAATAAGCAAAAAAAAATCTGAATTAGCAAAAAAAAAATATGAATTAGCAAAAAGAAAAATATGAATGAGCAAAAAAAAAATCTGAATTAGCAAAAAAAAAATGAATTAGAAAAAAAAATATGAATTAGCAAAAACAAAAAAATCTGAATTAGGAAAAAAAAATGAATTAGCAAAAAAAATATGAATGAGCAAAAAAAAATCTAAATTAGCAAAAAAAAAAAATATGAATTAGAAAAAAAAAATATGAATTAGCAAAAAAATTTGAATTAGCAAAAAAAAAATCTGAATTAGCAAAAAAAAAAAAAAATCTGAATTAGCAAAAAAAAAAAAAAAATATGAATTAGCAAAAAAAAAAAAATATGAATTAGAAAAAAAAAATATGAATTAGAAAAAAAAAATATGAATTAGCAAAAAAAAAAATCTGAACTAGGAATAAAAAATGAATTAGCAAAAAAAAATATGAATGAGCAAAAAAAAAATCTGAATTAGGAAAAAAAAATGAATTAGAAGAAAAAAAATATGAATTAGCAAAAAAATTTGAATTAGCAAAAAAAAAACTGAATTAGCAAAAAAAAAATCTGAATTAGCAAAAAAAAAAAAAAAATTTGAATTAGCAAAAAAAATATGAATGAGCAAAAAAAAAATATGAATTAGAAAAAAAAAATATGAATTAGCAAAAAAAAAATATGAATTAGCAAAAAAAAATTGAATTAGCAAAAAAAAAAAATCGGAATTAGCAAAAAAAAAAAAATCTGAATTAGCAAAAAAAAAAAAAAGTATGAATTAGCAAAAAAAAAAAATATGAATTAGAAAAAAAAAATCTGAATTAGCAAAAAAAAAAATATGAATGAGCAAAAAAAAATCTGAATTAGCAAAAAAAAAAATATGAATTAGAAAAAAAAAATATGAATTAGCCAAAAAATTTGAATTAGCAAAAAAAAAAAAACTGAATTAGCAAAAAAAAAATAAAATCTGAATTAGCAAAAAAAAAAAAAAAAAAATATGAATTAGCAAAAAAAATATGAATGAGCAAAAAAAAATGTGAATTAAAAAAAAAAAATATGAATTAGCAAAAATAAAGTAAAATAAAAAACTGAATTAGCAAAAAAAAAAAAAAATGAATTAGCAAAAAAAAAAAAATATGAATTAGAAAAAAAAAATAAAAATCTGAATTGGCAAAAAAAAAAAATATGAATTAGAAAAAAAAATAGAAATCTGAATTAGCAAAAAAAAAAAAAATTAATTAGAAAAAAAAAATGTGAATTAGCAAAAAAAAAATATGAATGAGCAAAAAAAAATCTGAATTAGCAAAAAGAAAAAAAAAATATGAATTAGAAAAAAAAATATGAATTAGAAAAAAATAAAAAAAAATATGAATTAGCAAAAAAAAAAAATATGAATGAGCAAAAAAAAATCTGAATTAGCAAAAAAAAATTAATTAGAAAAAAAATATGTATTAGCAAAAAAAAAAAGATGAATTAGAATAAAATATGAATTAGCAAAAAAAAAAAAAAAAGATAAAAATTTGAATTAGCAAAAAAAAAATCTGAATTAGCAAAAAAAAAATCTGAATTAGCAAAAAAAAAAAAAAATATGAATTAGCAAAAAAAAAAAACATGAATGAGCAAAAAAAAAAAAAAATTGATTTAGAAAAAAAAAAAATTGAGTTAGCAAAAAAAAATATGAATGAGCAAATAAAAAATATGAATTAGAAAAAAAAATCTGAATTAGCAAAAAAAAAAATGAATGAGCAAAAAAAAAAATCTGAATTAGCAAAAAATATTAATTAGAAAAAAAAATATGAATTAGCAAAAAAATTTGAATTAGCAAAAAAAAAAAAAAAATCTGAATTAGCAAAAAAAAAAAAAAAAATGTGAATTAGCAAAAAAAAATATGAATTAGAAAAAAAAATATGAATTAGCAAAAAAAAAAAAATCTGAATTAGCAAAAAAAAAAAAAACAAAAAAATATGAATTAGCAAAAAAAAAAAATATGAATGAGCAAAAACAAAATCTGAATTAGCAAAAAAAAAAAAAAAAAAAATCTAAATTAGAGAAAAAAAAAAATCTGAATTAGCAAAAAAAAAAATATGAATGCGCAAAAAAAAAATATGAATGAGAAAAAAAAAATCTGAATTAGCAAAAAAAAATATGAATGAGCAAAAAAAATCTGAATTAGCAAAAAAATTTGAATTAGCAAAAAAAATCTGATTAGCAAAAAAAAAAAAAAAATCTGAATTAGCAAAAAAAAAAAATATGAATTAGCAAAAAAAAAAATATGAATGAGCAAAAAAGAAATATATGAATTAGAAAAAAAAGATATGAATTAGCAAAAATAAAATAAAATTAAAAACTGAATTAGCAAAAAATGAATTAGCAAAAAAAAATAAATATGAATTAGAAAAAAAAATAAAAATCTGAATTAGCAAAAAAAAAAAAATATGAATTAGCAAAAAAAAAATATGAATGAGCAAAAAAAATCTGAATTAGCAAAAAAAAAAAAATATGAATTAGAAAAAAAAAAATATGAATTAGCAAAAAAAAAAAAAATTTGAATTAGCAAAAAAAATCTGAATTAGCAAAAAAAAAAAATCTGAATTAGCAAAAAAAAAAAAATATGAATTAGTAAAAAAAAAATATGAATGAGCAAAAAAAAAATTTGAATTAGCAAAAAAAATCTGAATTAGCAAAAAAAAAAATCTGAATTAGCACAAAAATATGAATTAGAAAGAAAAAAATCTGAATTAGCAAAAAAAAAAAAAATATGAATTAGAAAAAAAAATAAAAATCTGAATTAGCAAAAAAAAAAAAATATGAATTACCAAAAAAAAAAAAAATTAATGAGCAAAAAAAAAATCTGAATTAGCAAAAAAAAAATATGAATTAGGAAAAAAAAAAAATATGAATTAGCAAAAAAATATGAATTAGAAAAAAAAATCTAAATTAGCAAAAAAAAAAAACTGAATTAGCAAAAAAAAAAAAAAAAAAAATCCCTGAATTAGCAAAAAAATTTATTAGAAAAAAAAAAATAAGAAATAAGAATTAGCAAAAGAAAAAAATGTGAATTAGCAAAAAAAAATATGAATTAGCAAAAAAAAAATATGAATGAGCAAAAAAAAAATAAAAATTAGCAAAAAAAAAAACAAAATATGAATTAGAAAAAAAAAATACGAATTAGCAAAAAAAATCTGAATGAACAACAAAAAAAAAAAAAAAATCTGAATTAGAAAAACAAAAAAAAATCTGAATTAACAAAAAAAAAAAAAAAAATCTGAATTAGCAAAAAAAAAAAAATCTGAATTAGCAAAAAAAAAAATATGAATTAGCAAAAAAAAAAAGATGAATGAGCAAAAAAAAAATCTGAATTAGCAAAAAAAAAAAATCTGAATTAGCAAAAAAAAAAACAAAAAATATGTATTAGAAAGAAAAAAAAATCTGAATTAGCAAAAAAAGCAAAAAAAAAATATATGAATTAGAAAAAAAAAATAAAAATCTGAATTAGCAAAAAATATGAATTAGAAAAAAAAATATGAATTAGCAAAAAAAAAAAATATTAATGAGCAAAAAAAAATCTGAATTAGCAAAAAAAAAAATATGAATTAGAAAAAAAAAATATGAATTAGCAAAAATAAAATAAAATAAAAAACTGAATTAGCAAAAAATTAATTAGCAAAAAAAAAACTGAATTAGCAAAAAAAAAAAAAAAAATCTGAATTAACAAAAAAAAAAAAAAATATGAATTAGCAAAAAAAATATGAATGAGCAAAAAAAAAATGTGAATTAGAAAAAAAAAAAAATATGAATTAGCAAAAATAAAGTAAAATAAAAAACTGAATTAGCAAAAAAAAAAAAAAAATATGAATTAGCAAAAAAAAAATATGAATTAGAAAAAAAAATAAAAATCTGAATTAGCAAAAAAAAAAAAATATGAATTAGAAAAAAAAATAGAAATCTGAATTAGCAAAAAAAAAAATTAATTAGAAAAAAAATGTGAATTAGCAAAAAAAAAATATGAATGAGCAAAAAAAAATCTGAATTAGCAAAAAGAAAAAAAAATATGAATTAGAAAAAAAAAAAATATGAATTAGCAAAAAAAAACAAAAAGAAAAAAATTTGAATTAGCAAAAAAAAAAATCTGAATTAGCAAAAAAAAAATCTGAATTAGCAAAAAAAAAAAATATGAGTTAGCAAAAAAAAAATATGAATGAGCAAAAAAAAAATGTAATTAGCAAAAAAATATGAATTAGAAAAAAAACAAAAATATGAATTAAAAAAAAATCTGAATTAGCACAAAAAAAATATGAATGAGCAAAACAAAAATCTGAATTAGCAAAAAAAAAATATGAATTAGAAAAAAAAAATATGAATTAGCAAAAAAAGAAAATCTGAATTAGGAAAAAAAAATGAATTAGCAAAAAAAAATATGAATGAGCAAAAAAAAAATCTAAATTAGCAAAAAAAAAATATGAATTAGAAAAAAATAAAAATATGAATTAGCAAAAAAATTTGAAGTAGCAAAAAAAAAAAAAAATCTGAATTAGCAAAAAAAAAAAAAAAACCTGAATTAGCAAAAAAAAAATAAAAATATGAATTAGCAAAAAAAAAAAAATATGAATTAGAAAAAAAAAATATGAGTTAGAAAAAAAAAATATGAATTAGCAAAAAAAAAAAATCTGAATTAGGGAAAAAAAATGAATTAGCAAAAAAAAATATGAATAAGCAAAAAAAAAATCTGAATTAGCAAAAAAAAAATATGAATTAGCAAAAAGAAAAATATGAATGAGCAAAAAAAAAATCTGAATTAGCAAAAAAAAAATGAATTAGAAAAAAAAATATGAATTAGCAAAAACAAAAAAATCTGAATTAGGAAAAAAAAATGAATTAGCAAAAAATATATGAATGAGCAAAAAAAAATCTAAATTAGCAAAAAAAAAAAAATATGAATTAGAAAAAAAAATATGAATTAGCAAAAAAATTTGAATTAGCAAAAAAAAAAATCTGAATTAGCAAAAAAAAAAAAAAAAATCTGAATTAGCAAAAAAAAAAAAAAAATATGAATTAGCAAAAAAAAAAAATATGAATTAGAAAAAAAAAATATGAATTAGAAAAAAAAAATATGAATTAGCAAAAAAAAAAATCTGAACTAGGAATAAAAAATGAATTAGCAAAAAAAAATATGAATGAGCAAAAAAAAAATCTGAATTAGGAAAAAAAAAATGAATTAGAAGAAAAAAAATATGAATTAGCAAAAAAATTTGAATTAGCAAAAAAAAAACTGAATTAGCAAAAAAAAAATCTGAATTAGCAAAAAAAAAAAAAAAATTTGAATTAGCAAAAAAAATATGAATGAGCAAAAAAAAAATATGAATTAGAAAAAAAAAATATGAATTAGCAAAAAAAAAATATGAATTAGCAAAAAAAAATTGAATTAGCAAAAAAAAAAAATCGGAATTAGCAAAAAAAAAAAAATCTGAATTAGCAAAAAAAAAAAAAAGTATGAATTAGCAAAAAAAAAAAATATGAATTAGAAAAAAAAAATCTGAATTAGCAAAAAAAAAAATATGAATGAGCAAAAAAAAATCTGAATTAGCAAAAAAAAAAAATATGAATTAGAAAAAAAAAATATGAATTAGCCAAAAAATTTGAATTAGCAAAAAAAAAAACTGAATTAGCAAAAAAAAAATAAAATCTGAATTAGCAAAAAAAAAAAAAAAAAATATGAATTAGCAAAAAAAAAAAATCTGAATTAGGGAAAAAAAATGAATTAGCAAAAAAAAATATGAATAAGCAAAAAAAAAATCTGAATTAGCAAAAAAAAAATATGAATTAGCAAAAAGAAAAATATGAATGAGCAAAAAAAAAATCTGAATTAGCAAAAAAAAAATGAATTAGAAAAAAAAATATGAATTAGCAAAAACAAAAAAATCTGAATTAGGAAAAAAAAATGAATTAGCAAAAAATATATGAATGAGCAAAAAAAAATCTAAATTAGCAAAAAAAAAAAATATGAATTAGAAAAAAAAAATATGAATTAGCAAAAAAATTTGAATTAGCAAAAAAAAAAATCTGAATTAGCAAAAAAAAAAAAAAAATCTGAATTAGCAAAAAAAAAAAAAAAAATATGAATTAGCAAAAAAAAAAAATATGAATTAGAAAAAAAAATATGAATTAGAAAAAAAAAATATGAATTAGCAAAAAAAAAAATCTGAACTAGGAATAAAAAATGAATTAGCAAAAAAAAATATGAATGAGCAAAAAAAAAATCTGAATTAGGAAAAAAAAAATGAATTAGAAGAAAAAAAATATGAATTAGCAAAAAAATTTGAATTAGCAAAAAAAAAACTGAATTAGCAAAAAAAAAATCTGAATTAGCAAAAAAAAAAAAAAAATTTGAATTAGCAAAAAAAATATGAATGAGCAAAAAAAAAATATGAATTAGAAAAAAAAAATATGAATTAGCAAAAAAAAAATATGAATTAGCAAAAAAAAAATTGAATTAGCAAAAAAAAAAAATCGGAATTAGCAAAAAAAAAAAAAAATCTGAATTAGCAAAAAAAAAAAAAAGTATGAATTAGCAAAAAAAAAAAATATGAATTAGAAAAAAAAAATCTGAATTAGCAAAAAAAAAAATATGAATGAGCAAAAAAAAATCTGAATTAGCAAAAAAAAAAAAATATGAATTAGAAAAAAAAAATATGAATTAGCCAAAAAATTTGAATTAGCAAAAAAAAAAAACTAAATTAGCAAAAAAAAAATAAAATCTGAATTAGCAAAAAAAAAAAAAAAAAAATATGAATGAGCAAAAAAAATGTGAATTAAAAAAAAAAAATATGAATTAGCAAAAATAAAGTAAAATAAAAAACTGAATTAGCAAAAAAAAAAAAAAAATGAATTAGCAAAAAAAAAAAAAAAATAAAAATCTGAATTGGCAAAAAAAAAAAATATGAATTAGAAAAAAAAATAGAAATCTGAATTAGCAAAAAAAAAAAAAATTAATTAGAAAAAAAAAATGTGAATTAGCAAAAAAAAAATATGAATGAGCAAAAAAAAATCTGAATTAGCAAAAAGAAAAAAAAATATGAATTAGAAAAAAAAATATGAATTAGAAAAAAATAAAAAAAAATATGAATTAGCAAAAAAAAAAAAATATGAATGAGCAAAAAAAAATCTGAATTAGCAAAAAAAAATTAATTAGAAAAAAAATATGTATTAGCAAAAAAAAAAAGATGAATTAGAAGAAAATATGAATTAGCAAAAAAAAAAAAGTTAAAAATTTGAATTAGCAAAAAAAAAAATCTGAATTAGCAAAAAAAAAAATCTGAATTAGCAAAAAAAAAAAAAATATGAATTAGCAAAAAAAAAAAACATGAATGAGCAAAAAAAAAAAAAAAATTTGATTTAGAAAAAAAAAAAAAAATTGAGTTAGCAAAAAAAAATATGAATGAGCAAATAAAAAATATGAATTAGAAAAAAAAATCTGAATTAGCAAAAAAAAAATGAATGAGCAAAAAAAAATCTGAATTAGCAAAAAATATTAATTAGAAAAAAAAATATGAATTAGCAAAAAAATTTGAATTAGCAAAAAAAAAAAAAATCTGAATTAGCAAAAAAAAAAAAAAAAATGTGAATTAGCAAAAAAAAAAAAAAAAAAAAAAATATGAATTAGAAAAAAAAAATATGAATTAGCAAAAAAAAAAAAATCTGAATTAGCAAAAAAAAAAAAACAAAAAAATATGAATTAGCAAAAAAAAAAAAATATGAATGAGCAAAAACAAAATCTGAATTAGCAAAAAAAAAAAAAAAAAAAATCTGAATTAGAGAAAAAAAAAAATCTGAATTAGCAAAAAAAAAAAATATGAATGTGCAAAAAAAAAATATGAATGAGAAAAAAAAAAATCTGAATTAGCAAAAAAAAATATGAATGAGCAAAAAAAATCTGAATTAGCAAAAAAATTTGAATTAGCAAAAAAAATCTGATTAGCAAAAAAAAAAAAAATCTGAATTAGCAAAAAAAAAAAAATATGAATTAGCAAAAAAAAAAAATATGAATGAGCAAAAAAAAAATATATGAATTAGAAAAAAAAGATATGAATTAGCAAAAATAAAATAAAATTAAAAACTGAATTAGCAAAAAATGAATTAGCAAAAAAAAATAAATATGAATTAGAAAAAAAAATAAAAATCTGAATTAGCAAAAAAAAAAAATATGAATTAGCAAAAAAAAAATATGAATGAGCAAAAAAAATCTGAATTAGCAAAAAAAAAAAAATATGAATTAGAAAAAAAAAATATGAATTAGCAAAAAAAAAAAATTTTGAATTAGCAAAAAAAATCTGAATTAGCAAAAAAAAAAAATCTGAATTAGCAAAAAAAAAAAAATATGAATTAGTAAAAAAAAAATATGAATGAGCAAAAAAAAATTTGAATTAGCAAAAAAAATCTGAATTAGCAAAAAAAAAAAATCTGAATTAGCACAAAAATATGAATTAGAAAGAAAAAAATCTGAATTAGCAAAAAAAAAAAAAAATATGAATTAGAAAAAAAAATAAAAATCTGAATTAGCAAAAAAAAAAAAAAATATGAATTACCAAAAAAAAAAAAAATTAATGAGCAAAAAAAAAATCTGAATTAGCAAAAAAAAAATATGAATTAGAAAAAAAAAAAATATGAATTAGCAAAAAAATATGAATTAGAAAAAAAAATCTAAATTAGCAAAAAAAAAAAAACTGAATTAGCAAAAAAAAAAAAAAAAAAAATCCCTGAATTAGCAAAAAAATTTATTAGAAAAAAAAAATAAGAAATAAGAATTAGCAAAAGAAAAAAATGTGAATTAGCAAAAAAAAATCTGAATTAGCAAAAAAAATCTGAATTAGCAAAAAAAATATGAATTTGAAAAAAAAAATATGAATTAGCAAAAAAAAAATATGAATGAGCAAAAAAAAAATAAAAATTAGCAAAAAAAAAACAAAATATGAATTAGAAAAAAAAATACGAATTAGCAAAAAAAATCTGAATGAAAAAAAAAAAAAAAAAAAAAAAATCTGAATTAGAAAAACAAAAAAAAATCTGAATTAACAAAAAAAAAAAAAAAAAATCTGAATTAGCAAAAAAAAAACAATCTGAATTAGCAAAAAAAAAAATATGAATTAGCAAAAAAAAAAAGATGAATGAGCAAAAAAAAAATCTGAATTAGCAAAAAAAAAAAAATCTGAATTAGCAAAAAAAAAAACAAAAAATATGTATTAGAAAGAAAAAAAAATCTGAATTAGCAAAAAAAGCAAAAAAAAAAATATATGAATTAGAAAAAAAAAAAAAAATCTGAATTAGCAAAAAATATGAATTAGAAAAAAAAAATATGAATTAGCAAAAAAAAAAAATATTAATGAGCAAAAAAAAATCTGAATTAGCAAAAAAAAAAAATATGAATTAGAAAAAAAAAATATGAATTAGCAAAAATAAAATAAAATAAAAAACTGAATTAGCAAAAAAAAAAAATATGAATTAGAAAAAAAAATAAAAATCTGAATTAGCAAAAAAAAAACAATATGAATTAGAAAAAAAAATAGAAATCTGAATTAGCAAAAAAAAAAAAAAATTGAATTAGAAAAAAAAAAAATATGAATTAGCAAAAAAAAATATGAATGAGCAAAAAAAATCTGAATTAGCAAAAAAAAAAAAATATGAAATAGAAAAAAAAATATGAATTAGCAAAAAAAAAAAATTTGAATTAGCAAAAAAAAATCTGAATTAGCAAAAAAAAAAATCTGAATTAGCAAAAAAAAAAAAATATGAATTAGCAAAAAAAAATATGAATGAGCAAAAAAAAAATTTGAATTAGCAAAAAAAAATCTGAATTAGCAAAAAAAAATCTGAATTAGCAAAAAAATATGAATTAGAAAAAAAAATCTAAATTAGCAAAAAAAAAAAATATGAATTAGAAAAAAAATATGAATTAGCAAAAAAAATCTGAATTAGAAAAAAAAAAAAAAATCTGAATTAGAAAAAAAAAAATCTGAATTAACAAAAAAAAAAAAAAAATCTGAATTAGCAAAAAAAAAAAAATCTGAATTAGCAAAAAAAAAAAAATATGAATTAGCAAAAAAAAAAAAAGATGAATGAGCAAAAAAAAATCTGAATTAGCAAAAAAAAAAAAAAATCTGAATTAGCAAAAAAAAAAACAAAAAATATGTATTAGGAAGAAAAAAAATCTGAATTAGCAAAAAAAGCAAGAAAAAAATATATGAATTAGAAAAAAAATAAAAATCTGAATTAGCAAAAAATATGAATTAGAAAAAAAAAATATGAATTAGCAAAAAAAAAAAAATATTAATGAGCAAAAAAAAAATCTGAATTAGCAAAAAAAAAAAAAAATATGAATTAGAAAAAAAAAATATGAATTAGCAAAAAAATATGAATTAGAAAAAAAAAATCTGAATTAGCAAAAAAAATAAAAATTAGCAAAAAAAAAATAAAATCTGAATTAGCAAAAAAAAGGGAATTAGCAAAAAAAAAATCTGAATTAAAAAAAAAAAATCTGAATGAGCAAAAAAAAAATAAAAATATGAATTAGAAAAAAAAAAATCTGAATTAGCAAAAAAAAAAAAATGAATTAGAAAAAAAAAATGTGAATTAGCAAAAAAAAAATATGAATGAGCAAAAAAAAATCTGAATTAGCAAAAAGAAAAAAAAATATGAATTAGAAAAAAAAAATAAGAATTAGCAAAAAAAAACAAAAAGAAAAAAATTTGAATTAGCAAAAAAAAAAATCTGAATTAGCAAAAAAAAAATCTGAATTAGCAAAAAAAAAAAAATATGAGTTAGCAAAAAAAAATATGAATGAGCAAAAAAAAAATGTAATTAGCAAAAAAATATGAATTAGAAAAAAAACAAAAATATGAATTAAAAAAAATCTGAATTAGCACAAAAAAAAATATGAATGAGCAAAAAAAAAATCTGAATTAGCAAAAAAAAAATATGAATTAGAAAAAAAAATATGAATTAGCAAAAAAAGAAAATCTGAATTAGGAAAAAAAAATGAATTTGCAAAAAAAAATATGAATGAGCAAAAAAAAAAATCTAAATTAGCAAAAAAAAAATATGAATTAGAAAAAAATAAAAATATGAATTAGCAAAAAAATTTGAATTAGCAAAAAAAAAAAAAATCTGAATTAGCAAAAAAAAAAAAAAAACCTGAATTAGCAAAAAAAAAATAAAAATATGAATTAGCAAAAAAAAAAAAAATATGAATTAGAAAAAAAAAATATGAATTAGAAAAAAAAAATATGAATTAGCAAAAAAAAAAAATCTGAATTAGGGAAAAAAAATGAATTAGCAAAAAAAAATATGAATAAGCAAAAAAAAATCTGAATTAGCAAAAAAAAAATATGAATTAGCAAAAAGAAAAATATGAATGAGCAAAAAAAAAATCTGAATTAGCAAAAAAAAAAATGAATTAGAAAAAAAAATATGAATTAGCAAAAACAAAAAAAAATCTGAATTAGGAAAAAAAAATGAATTAGCAAAAAAAATATGAATGAGCAAAAAAAATCTAAATTAGCAAAAAAAAAAAAAATATGAATTAGAAAAAAAAAATATGAATTAGCAAAAAAATTTGAATTAGCAAAAAAAAAAATCTGAATTAGCAAAAAAAAAAAAAACCCGAATTAGCAAAAAAAAAATAAAAAAAATATGAATTAGCAAAAAAAAAAAAATATGAATTAGAAAAAAAAAATATGAATTAGAAAAAAAAAATATGAATTAGCAAAAAAAAAAATCTGAACTAGGAATAAAAAATGAATTAGCAAAAAAAAATATGAATGAGCAAAAAATAAAATCTGAATTAGGAAAAAAAAATGAATTAGAAGAAAAAAAATATGAATTAGCAAAAAAATTTGAATTAGCAAAAAAAAAACTGAATTAGCAAAAAAAAAATCTGAATTAGCAAAAAAAAAAAAAAAAATATGAATTAGCAAAAAAAATATGAATGAGCAAAAAAAAATATGAATTAGAAAAAAAAATATGAATCAGCAAAAAAAAATATGAATTAGCAAAAAAAATTTGAATTAGCAAAAAAAAAAAATCGGAATTAGCAAAAAAAAAAAAAAAATCTGAATTAGCAAAAAAAAAAAAAGTATGAATTAGCAAAAAAAAAAAAAATATGAATTAGAAAAAAAAAATCTGAATTAGCAAAAAAAAAAATATGAATGAGCAAAAAAAAATCTGAATTAGCAAAAAAAAAAAATATGAATTAGAAAAAAAAATATGAATTAGCCAAAAAATTTGAATTAGCAAAAAAAAAAACTGAATTAGCAAAAAAAAAATAAAATCTGAATTAGCAAAAAAAAAAAAAAAATATGAATGAGCAAAAAAAATGTGAATTAAAAAAAAAATATGAATTAGCAAAAATAAAGTAAAATAAAAAACTGAATTAGCAAAAAAAAAAAAAATATGAATTAGCAAAAAAAAAAAAAAAATATGAATTAGAAAAAAAAAATAAAAATCTGAATTGGCAAAAAAAAAAAAATATGAATTAGAAAAAAAAATAGAAATCTGAATTAGCAAAAAAAAAAAAAATAATTAGAAAAAAAAATGTGAATTAGCAAAGAAAAAATATGAATGAGCAAAAAAAAATTTGAATTAGCAAAAAGAAAAAAAAAATATGAATTAGAAAAAAAAATATGAATTAGAAAAAAATAAAAAAAATATATGAATTAGCAAAAAAAAAAAATATGAATGAGCAAAAAAAAATCTGAATTAGCAAAAAAAAAATTAATTAGAAAAAAAATATGTATTAGCAAAAAAAAAAAAGATGAATTAGAAAAAAATATGAATTAGCAAAAAAAAAAGATAAAAATTTGAATTAGCAAAAAAAAAAATCTGAATTAGCAAAAAAAAAAAATCTGAATTAGCAAAAAAAAAAAAAATATGAATTAGCAAAAAAAAAACATGAATGAGCAAAAAAAAAAAAAAAATTTGATTTAGAAAAAAAAAAATTGAGTTAGCAAAAAAAAATATGAATGAGCAAAAAAAAAATATGAATTAGAAAAAAAAATCTGAATTAGCAAAAAAAAAATGAATGAGCAAAAAAAAAATCTGAATTAGCAAAAAATATTAATTAGAAAAAAAAATATGAATTAGCAAAAAAATTTGAATTAGCAAAAAAAAAAAAAAATCTGAATTAGCAAAAAAAAAAAAAAAAATGTGAATTAGCAAAAAAAAATATGAATTAGAAAAAAAAAATATGAATTACCAAAAAAAAAAAAAATTAATGAGCAAAAAAAAATCTGAATTAGCAAAAAAAAATATGAATTAGAAAAAAAATATGAATTAGAAAAAAAAATCTAAATTAGCAAAAAAAAAAACTGAATTAGCAAAAAAAAAAAAAAAAAAATCCCTGAATTAGCAAAAAAATTTATTAGAAAAAAAAAAATAAGAAATAAGAATTAGCAAAAGAAAAAAATGTGAATTAGCAAAAAAAATCTGAATTAGCAAAAAAATCTGAATTAGCAAAAAAAATATGAATTTGAAAAAAAAAATATGAATTAGCAAAAAAAAAATATGAATGAGCAAAAAAAAAATAAAAATTAGCAAAAAAAAAAAAAAAATATGAATTAGAAAAAAAAAATACGAATTAGCAAAAAAAATCTGAATGAACAAAAAAAAAAAAAAAAAATCTGAATTAGAAAAACAAAAAAAAATCTGAATTAACAAAAAAAAAAAAAAAATCTGAATTAGCAAAAAAAAAAAAAATCTGAATTAGCAAAAAAAAAAAATATGAATTAGCAAAAAAAAAAAGATGAATGAGCAAAAAAAAAATGTGAATTAGCAAAAAAAAAAAATCTGAATTAGCAAAAAAAAAAAAAAAAATATGTATTAGAAAGAAAAAAAAATCTGAATTAGCAAAAAAAGCAAAAAAAAATATATGAATTAGAAAAAAAAAATAAAAATCTGAATTAGCAAAAAATATGAATTAGAAAAAAAAAAATATGAATTAGCAAAAAAAAAAAATATTAATGAGCAAAAAAAAATCTGAATTAGCAAAAAAAAAAAAAATGAATTAGCAAAAATAAAATAAAATAAAAAACTGAATTAGCAAAAAATTAATTAGCAAAAAAAAAAAATATGAATTAGAAAAAAAAATAAAAATCTGAATTAGCAAAAAAAAAAAAACAATATGAATTAGAAAAAAAAATAGAAATCTGAATTAGCAAAAAAAAAAAAAAAATTGAATTAGAAAAAAAAAAAATATGAATTAGCAAAAAAAAATATGAATGAGCAAAAAAAATCTGAATTAGCAAAAAAAAAAAAAAAATATGAAATAGAAAAAAAAATATGAATTAGCAAAAAAAATAAATTTGAATTAGCAAAAAAAAATCTGAATTAGCAAAAAAAAAAATCTGAATTAGCAAAAAAAAAAAAAATATGAATTAGCAAAAAAAAAATATGAATGAGCAAAAAAAAAATTTGAATTAGCAAAAAAAAATCTGAATTAGCAAAAAAAAATCTGAATTAGCAAAAAAATATGAATTAGAAAAAAAAATCTAAATTAGCAAAAAAAAAAAATATGAATTAGAAAAAAAAATATGAATTAGCAAAAAAAATCTGAATTAGAAAAAAAAAAAAAAAAATCTGATTTAGAAAAACAAAAAAAAATCTGAATTAACAAAAAAAAAAAAAAAATCTGAATTAGCAAAAAAAAAAAAATCTGATTTAGCAAAAAAAAAAAATATGAATTAGCAAAAAAAAAAAGATGAATGAGCAAAAAAAAAATCTGAATTAGCAAAAAAAAAAAAATCTGAATTAGCAAAAAAAAAAAACAAAAAATATGTATTAGAAAGAAAAAAAAATCTGAATTAGCAAAAAAAGCAAAAAAAAAATATATGAATTAGAAAAAAAAAATAAAAATCTGAATTAGCAAAAAATATGAATTAGAAAAAAAAATATGAATTAGCAAAAAAAAAAAATATTAATGAGCAAAAAAAAATCTGAATTAGCAAAAAAAAAAAAATATGAATTAGAAAAAAAAAATATGAATTAGCAAAAAAATATGAATTAGAAAAAAAAATCTGAATTAGCAAAAAAAATAAAAATTAGAAAAAAAAAAATAAAATCTGAATTAGCAAAAAAAAAAGAAATTAGCAAAAAGAAAATATGAATGAGCAAAAAAAAAAAAAATATGAATTAGAAAAAAAAAATATGAATTAGCAAAAAAATAAAAATTAGCAAAAAAAAAAATCTGAATTAGCATAAAAAATAAAAATTAGCAAAAAAAAATGAATTAGAAAAAAAAAATAAAAAATAAGTATTAGCAAAAAAAAAAAAAAAAAAAAAAGTGAATTAGCAAAAAAAAAATCTGAATTAAAAAAAAAATCTGAATGAGCAAAAAAAAAATAAAAATATGAATTAGAAAAAAAAAATCTGAATTAGCAAAAAAAAAACCAAAATATGAATTAGAAAAAAAAAATATGAATTAGCAAAAAAAAAATATGAATGAGCAAAAAAAAAATCTGAATTAGCAAAAAAAATAAATATGAATTAAAAAAAAAAAAAAATATGAATTAGAAAAAAAAAAAAAAAATTTGAATTAGCAAAAAAAAATCTGAATTAGCAAAAAAAAATCTGAATTAGCAAAAAAAAAAAACAATCTGAATTAGCAAAAAAAAAAAAAAAAAATCTGAATTAGCAAAAAAAAAACCAAAATATGAATTAGAAAAAAAAAAAAATCTGAATTAGCAAAAAAAAAAAAAACTATGAATTAGAAAAAAAAAATATGAATTGGCAAAAAAAAAAAGAAAAAAATTTGAATTAGCAAAAAAAAAAAAATCTGAATTAAAAAAAAAATCTGAATTTGCAAAAAAAAAAAATCTGAATTAGCAAAAAAAAAAAAAAAGTATGAAGTAAAAAAAAAAATATGAATTAGCAAGCAAAAAAAAAAGAAAAAAATTTGAATTAGCAAAAAAAAAAAAAAATCTGAATTAGCAAAAAAGAAATCTGAATTAGCAAAAAAGAAAACAATCTGAATTAGCAAAAAAAAAAAAAAATCTGAATTAGCAAAACAAAAAACCAAAAAATGAATTAGAAAAAAAAATAGAAATCTGAATTAGCAAAAAAAAAAAAAATATGAATTAGAAAAAAAAATATGAATTAGAAAAAAAAATAAAAATCTGAATTAGCAAAAAAAAAAAAAAAAAAAAAAAAAAAAAAAAAAATTGATTAGCAAAAAAAAAAAAAAATCTGAATTAGCAAAAAAAAATCTGAATTAGCAAAAAAAAAACAATCTGAATTAGCAAAAAAAAATAAAAATTTGAATTAGCAAAAAAAAATATGAATTACCAAAAAAAAAAATTTGAATGAGCAAAAAAAAACAATCTGAATTAGCAAAAAAAAAAAATCTGAATTAGCAAAAAAAAACCAAAATATGAATTAGAAAAAAAAAATATGAATTAGCAAAAAAAAATATGAATGAGCAAAAAAAAAATATGAATTAGCAAAAAAAAATCTGAATTAGCAAAAAAAAACAATCTGAATTAGCAAAAAAAAAAAAAATATGAATTAGCAAAAAATATGAATTAGAAAAAAAAATCTGCATTAGCAAAAAAAAAAAAAAAAAATTCTAAATTAGCAAAAAAAAAAAAATCTGAATTAACAAAAAAAAAAAAAAATAAGAATTAGCAAAAAAAAAAAAAAAAAAAATTAGCAAAAAAAAAATCTGAATTAGCAAAAAAAAAAAAACAATCTGAATGAGCAAAAAAAAACAACAAAATTATGAATTAGAAAAAAAAAAAATCTGACTTAGGAAAAAAAAAAAATATGAATTAGAAAAAAAAATAAAAATCTGAATTAGCAAAAAAAAAATGTATTAGAAAACAAAAAAAATATGAATTACAAAAAAAAAAAAATATGAATGAGCAAAAAAAAATCTGAATTAGCAAAAAAAAAACCAAATCTGAATTAGCAAAAAAAAAACCAAAATATTAATTAGAAAAAAAAAATCTGAATTAGCAAAAAAAAAAAAAATAATATGAATTAGAAAAAAAAAAATAAAAATCTGAATTAGCAAAAAAAAAAAAAAAAATCTGAATTAGCAAAAAAAAATAAAAAAAAAATATGAATTAGAAAAAAAGAAATATGAATTAGCAAAAAAAAAAAAAAAAAAAAAATTTGAATTAGCAAAAAAAAAAAAAATAAATATGAATGAGCAAAAAAAAAGTCTGAATTAGCAAAAAAAAAAAATAAAAAAAAATATGACTTAGAAAAAAAAATATGAATTAGCAAAAAAAAATGTGAATTAGCAAAAAAAAAAAAAATCTTAATTAACAAAAAAAAAAAAAAAAATGTGAATTAGCAAAAAAAAAATATGAATGAGGAAAAAAAAATCTGAATTAGCAAAAAAAAAAAATGAATTAGAAAAAAAAATATGAATTAGCAAAAAAAAAATATGAATTAGCAAAATAAAAATAAAATAAAAAACTGAATTAGCAAAAAAAAAAAAAAAAAAAAAAATTCGAATTAGCAAAAAAAAATGTGGATTAGCAAAAAAAAACAAAATATGAATTAGAAAAAAAAAATTTAAAATTAGCAAAAAAAATAAAAATTAGCAAAAAAAAAAAAATTATAAAAAAAAAATGAAATAGAAAAAAACAAAAATATAAATTAGCAAAAAAAAAATATGAATGAGCAAAAAAAAATCTCAATTAGCAAAAAAAAAATATGAATTAGAAAAAAAAAATATGAATTAGCAAAAAAAAAAAAAAAAAAAAATATGAATTAGAAAAAAAAAATCTGAATTAGCAAAAAAAAAAAAATTGGCAGAAAAAAAAACTGAATTAGCAAAAAAAAAATCTGAATTAGCAAAAAAAAAAAAAATCTTAGTTAGCAAAACAAAAAAAAATATGAATTAGAAAAAAAAAATATGAATTGGCAAAAAAAAAAAGAAAAAAATTTAAATTAGCAAAAAAAAAAAAAAACAATCTGAATTAGCAAAAAAATATATATATATGAATTAGCAAAAAAAAAATATATGAATTAGCAAAAAGAAAAAAATCTGAATTAGAAAAAAAAATGAATGAGGAAAAAAAAATCTGAATTAGCAAAAAAAAAATTAAAAAAAAAATATGAATTAGAAAAAAAAATATATATATATTAGCAAAAAAAAAAATGAATTAGCAAAAAAAAAATAAAATAAAAAACTGAATTAGCAAAAAAAAAAATCCGAATTAGCAAAAAAAAAATATATATATATATAATAATATATGAATAGCAAAAAAAATAATATATGAATTAGCAAAAAAAAAAAAAAAAATATGAATGAGCAAAAAAAAATCTGAATTAGCAAAAAAAAAATAAAAAAAAAATATGAATAGAAAAAAATATATATATTAGCAAAAAAAAATATGAATTAGCAAAAAAAAATTAAATAAAAAACTGAATTAGCAAAAAAAAAAAAATCCGAATTAGCAAAAAAAGAAAATGTGAATTAGCAAAAAAAAAATATGAATGAGCAAAAAAAAATCTGAATTAGCAAAAAAAAAAAATATGAATTAGAAAAAAAAAATATTAATTAGCAAAAAAAATCTGAATTAGCAAAAAAAAAAAAAAATCTTAATTAGCAAAAAAAAAAAAAAAATATGAATGAGCAAAAAAAAATCTGAATTAGCAAAAAAAAAAAATAAAAAAAAAATATGAATAGAAAAAAATATATATATTAGCAAAAAAATATATGAATTAGCAAAAAAAAATGAAATAAAAAACTGAATTAGCAAAAAAAAAAAAATCCGAATTAGCAAAAAAAAAAAATGTGAATTAGCAAAAAAAAAATATGAATGAGCAAAAAAAATCTGAATTAGCAAAAAAAAAATATGAATTAGAAAAAAAAAATATTAATTAGCAAAAAAAATCTGAATTAGCAAAAAAAAAAAAAACAAAATTTGAATTAGCAAAAAAAAAAAAAAATCTGAATTAGCAAAAAAAAAAAAAAATTATCAAAAAAAAAAAAAATTAGAAAAAAAATCTGAATTAGCAAAAAAAAAATGAATTAGAAAAAAAAATATGAATTAGCAAAAAAAATATGAATGAGCAAAAAAAAATCTGAATTAGCAAAAAAAAAAAATATGAATTAGAAACAAAAATAGAATTAGCAAAAAAAAAATATGAATTAGCAAAAAAAAAATAAAATAAAAAACTGAATTAGCAAAAAAAAAAAAAAAAATCCGAATTAGCAAAAACACAAAAAAAATGTAAATTAGCAAAAAAAAAAAAAATATGAATGAGCAAAAAAAATCTGAATTAGCAAAAAAAAAAAAACTAAAAATTAGCAAAAAAAAAATTTGAAAAAAAAAAATCTGAATTAGCAAAAAAAAATATGAATTAGAAAAAAAAATACGAATTAGCAAAAAAAAAAAATCTGAATTAGTAAAAAAAAAAAAAAAATCTGAATTAGCAAAAAAAAAATATGAATTAGCAAAAAAAAAATATGAATTAGAAAAAAAAAAAAATTAGAAAAAAAATCTGAATTAGGAAAAAAAAAGAATTAGAAAAAAAATATGAATTAGCAAAAAAAAATAATATGAATTAGCAAAAAAAAAAAAATCTGAATTAGCAGCAAAAAAAAAAAATCTGGATTAGCAAAAAAAAAAAAAAAAAATGAATGAGGAAAAAAAAATCTGAATTAGCAAAAAAATATGAATTAGAAAAAATATATATATATATATATTAGCAAAAAAAAAAATGTATTAGCAAAAAAAAATAAAATAAAAACTGAATTAGCAAAAAAAAAAAAAATCCGAATTAGCACAAAAAAAAATATATATATATATGAATTAGCAAAAAAAAAAAAAATACATGAAATAGCAAAAAAAAAAAAATCTGAATTAGCACAAAAAAAACAAAAATACGAATTAGAAAGAAAAAAAATCTGAATTATCAAAAAAAAAACCAAATCTGAATTAGCAAAAAAAAAATAAAAATCAATTAGAAAGAAAAAATGAATTAGCAAAAAAAAATATGAATGAGCAAAAAAAAAATCTGAATTAGCAAAAAAAAAAATATGAATTAGAAAAAAAAAAATATGAATTAGCAAAAAAAAAAAAAAAACTGAATAGCAAAAAAAAAAAAAAATCTTAATTAGCAAAAAAAAAAAAATCAAAAAATATGAATGAGCAAAAAAAAATCTGAATTAGCAAAAAAAAATAAAAAAAAAATATGAATAGAGAAAAAAATATATATTAGCAAAAAAAAAATATGAATTAGAAAAAAAAATTAAATAAAAAACTGAATTAGCAAAAAAAAAAAATTGAATTAGCAAAAAAAAAAATATGAATGAGCAAAAAAAAATCTGAATTAGCAAAAAAAAAAAATATGAATTAGAAAAAAAAATATTAATTAGCAAAAAAAATCTGAATTAGCAAAAAAAAAAAAACAAATCTGAATTAGCAAAAAAAAAATATATGAATTAGCAAAAAAAATCTGAATTGGCAAAAAAAAAAAAAAAAATATGAATTAGAAAAAAAAATCTGAATTAGCAAAAAAAAAAACCAAATCTGAATTAGCAAAAAAAAAATAAAAATTAGAAAAAAAAAAATAATAAAAAAAACTCTGAATTAGCAAAAAAAAAATGAATTAGAAAAAAAAATCTGAATTAGCAAAAAAAAACAAAAAAAAAAAATATATGAATTAGCAAAAAAAAAATATATGAATTAGCAAAAAAAAATCTGAATTGGTAAAAAAATAAAAAAATAAATTTTAATTAGAAAAAAAAATCTGAATTAGCAAAAAAAAAACCAAATCTGAATTAGCAAAAAAAAAAAATAAAAATTAGCAAAAAAAAAATAGAAAAAATCTGAATTAGCAAAAAAAAAAAATTGAATTAGCAAAAAAAAAAAAAAAAATAAATAAATGAGCAAAAAAAAATCTGAATTAATAAAAAAAAATAAAAAAAATATGAATTAGAAAAAAATATATATATATTAGCAAAAAAAAAAAATATGAATTAGCAAAAAAAAAATAAAATAAAAAACTGAATTAGCAAAAAAAAAAAAAATTCCGAATTAGCAAAAACAAAAAAAAAATGTGAATTAGCAAAAAAAAAAAATATGAGTGAGCAAAAAAAATCTGAATTAGCAAAAAAAAAAAACTAAAAATTAGCAAAAAAAAATTTGAAAAAAAATCTGAATTAGCAAAAAAATAAAAAAATAAAAAATATGAATTAGAAAAAAAAATATGAATTAGCAAAAAAAAAAAAAAAGAAAAAAATTTGAATTAGCAAAAAAAAAATCTGAATTAGCAAAAAAAAAAAAAATCTGAATTAGCAAAAAAAAAAATATGAATTAGCAAGAAAAAAAAAAAGAATGAGCAAAAAAAATCTGAATTAGCAAAAAAATCTGAATTAGCAAAAAAAAAAAAAAAATATGAATGAGCAAAAAAAAAACTGAATTAGCAAAAAAAAAAAAATAAAAAATATGAATTAGAAAGAAAAAAAAAATAAAATAAAAAACTGAATTAGCAAAAAAAAAAAAAAATCCGAATTAGCAAAAACAAAAAAAAAAAATGTGAATTAGCAAAAAAAAAAATATGAACGAGGAAAAACAAATCTGAATTAGCAAAAAAAAATATGAATTAGAAAAAAAAATATGAATTATAAAAAAAAAGATAAAATAAAATAAAAAATATGAATGAGCAAAAAAAAAAATCTGAATTAGCAAAAAAAAATAAAAAAAAATATGAATAGAAAAAAATATATATATATATTAGCAAAAAAAAAATATGAATTAGCAAAAAAAAAATTAAATAAAAAACTGAATTAGAAAAAAAAAACCCCGAATTAGCAAAAAAAAAAAAAAATGTGAATTACCAAAAAAAAAAATATGAATGAGCAAAAAAAAATCTGAATTAGCAAAAAAAAAAAAATATGAATTAGAAAAAAAATCTGAATTAGCAAAAAAAAAAAAACAAATCTGAATTAGCAAAAAAAAAATAAAAATTAGCAAAAAAAATATATGAATTAACAAAAAAAAAATATATGAATTAGCAAAAAAAAAATCTAAATTAGCAAAAAAAAAATCCGATTTAACAAAAAAAAAATATATGACTTAACAAAAAAAAATATATGAATTAGCAAAAAAAAAAAAAAATCTCAATTAGCAAAAAAAAAAACAAAAATATGAATTAAAAAAAAAAAATCTGAATTACCAAAAAAAAAAAAAAAAATTTGAATTAGCAAAAAAAAAAAAAATATGAATTAGAAAAAAAAAAATCTGAATTAGCAAAAAAAAAAAAATATGAATTAAAAAAAAAAAAATATGAATGAGCAAAAAAAAATCTGAATTAGCAAAAAAAAAATATGAATTAGAAAAAAAAAAAATATTAATTATCAAAAAAAATCTGAATTAGCAAAAAAAAAACAAATCTGAATTAGCAAAAAAAAAAAACTAAAAATTAGCAAAAAAAAATATATGAATTAACAAAAAAAAAATATATGAATTAGAAAAAAAAAATCTGAATTAGCAAAAAAAAAAAAAAAAAATATGAATTAGAAAAAAAAATAGAATTAGCAAAAAAAAATCTGAATTAGCAAAAAAAAAAAAAATTTTAATTAGCAAAAAAAAAATCTGAATTAGTAAAAAAATATGAATTAGAAAAAAAATATATATATATATATTAGAAAAAAAAATATGAATTAGCAAAAAATAAATAAAATAAAAAACTGAATTAGCAAAAAAAAAAAAAAATCCGAATTAGCAAAAAAAAAAATGTGAATTAGCAAAAAAAAAAAATATGAATGAGCAAAAAAAATCTGAATTAGCAAAAAAAAAAACTAAAAATTAGCAAAAAAAAAAAAAAAAAAATTGAAAAAAAAATCTGAAAAACAAAATCTGAATTAGCAAAAAAAATATGAATTAGAAAAAAAAGATATGAATTAGCAAAAAAAAAAAAAAAGAAAAAAATTTGAATTAGCAAAAAAAAAAAATCTGAATTAGCAAAAAAAATAAAAAAAAAAAATATGAATGAGCAAAAAAAAATCTGAATTTGCAAAAAAAAATAAAATATGAATTAGAAAAAAAAAAATAAAAATTAGCAAAAAAAAATAAAAATTTGCAAAAAAAAAAAATAAAAATAAAAAAAAAATTAGAAAAAAAAATCTAAATTAGCAAAAAAAAATTTAAAAAAAAATGAATTAGAAAAAAAACAAAAATATGAATTAGCAAAACAAAAATATGAATTAGAAAAAAAAATCTGAATTAGCAAAAAAAAATAAAAAAAAAATATGAATAGAAAAAAATATATTTATATTAGCAAAAAAAAAAATATGAATTAGCAAAAAAAAAATTAAATAAAAAACTGAATTAGCAAAAAAAAAAAAACCTAATTAGCAAAAAAAAAAAAAATGTGAATTAGCAAAAAAAAAAAATATGAATGAGCAAAAAAAAATCTGAATTAGCAAAAAAAAAAAAATATGAATTAGAAAAAAAAATATTAATTAGCAAAAAAAATCTGAATTAGCAAAAAAAAAAAAAACAAATGTGAATTAGCAAAAAAAAAAACTAAAAATTAGCAAAAAAAAAATATATGAATTAACAAAAAAAAAATATATGAATTAGCAAAAAAAAAATCTGAATTAGCAAAAAAAAAATCTGAATTAGGAAAAAAATATATGACTTAACAAAAAAAAAATATATGAATTAGCAAAAAAAAAAAAAAAATCTCAATTAGCAAAAAAAAAAAAAACAAAAATATGAATTAGAAAAAAAAATCTGAATTAGCAAAAAAAAAAAAAAAAAATATGAATTAGAAAAAAAAATTGAATTAGCAAAAAAAAATCTGAATTAGCAAAAAAAAAAAAATTTTAATTAGCAAAAAAAAAAAAAAAAAAAAAAAAAAAAAAAAAAAAAATCTGAATTAGTAAAAAAATATGAATTAGAAAAAAAATATATATATATTATATTAGAAAAAAAAATATGAATTAGCAAAAAATAAATAAAATAAAAAACTGAATTAGCAAAAAAAAAAAAAATCCGAATTAGCAAAAAAAAAAAATGTGAATTAGCAAAAAAAAAAAATATGAATGAGCAAAAAAAAATCTGAATTAGCAAAAAAAAAACTAAAAATTAGCAAAAAAAAAAAAAAAAAATTGAAAAACAAAATCTGAATTAGCAAAAAAAATATGAATTAGAAAAAAAAGATATGAATTAGCAAAAAAAAAAAAAAAAAAAAATTTGAATTAGCAAAAAAAAAAAAAATCTGAATTAGCAAAAAAAAAAATAAAAAAAAATATGAATTAGAAAAAAAAAAATGAATTAGCAAAAAAAAAATAAAATAAAAAACTGAATTAGCAAAAAAATATAAATGAGCAAAAAAAATCTGAATTAGCAAAAAAAGAATATGAATTAGAAAAAAAAATAAAAATTAGCAAAAAAAAAATAAAAATTAGCAAAAAAAAAATTAGAAAAAAAAATCTAAATTAGCGAAAAAAATAAAAAAATAAATGAATTAGAAAAAAACAAAAATATGAATTAGCAAAAAAAAAATATGAATGAGCAAAAAAAAAAATCTGAATTAGCAAAAAAAAAAATATGAATTAGAAAAAAAAAATATGAATTAGCAAAAAAAAAAAAATATGAATTAGCAAAAAAAAAAAAAAAAATTAGCAAAAAAAAAATTAGAAAAAAAATCTAAATTAGCAAAAAAAAAATGAATTAGAAAAAAAATATGAATTAGCAAAAAAAATCTGAATTAGCAAAAAAAAATAAAAAAAAAATATGAATTAGAAAAAAAAATATGAATTAGCAAAAAAAAATATGAATTAGCAAAAAAAAAAAATAAAATAAAAAAATGAATTAGCAAAAAAAAAAAAAAAAAATCGAATTAGCAAAAAAAAAAAAAAATGTGGATTAGCAAAAAAAAAAAAAATATGAATGAGCAAAAAAAAATCTGAATTAGCAAAAAAAAAATATGAATTAGAAAAAAAAATAAAAATTAGCAACAAAAATAAAAATTAGCAAAAACTAAATTAGCAAAAAAAAAAAAAATAAAAAAATAAATGAATTAGAAAAAAAAAAGATATGAATGAGCAAAAAAAAAATCTGAATTAGCAAAAAAAAAAAAAAATATGAATTAGAGAAAAAAATATGAATTAGCAAAAAAAAATATGAATTAGAAAAAAAAATCTGAATTAGCAAAAAAAAAAAATAAAAATTGGCAAAAAAAAAACTGAATTAGCAAAAAAAAAAAAAAAAAATCTGAATTAGCAAAAAAAAAAAATCTTAGTTAGCACAACAAAAAAAAATATGAATTAGAAAAAAAAAATATGAATTAGCAAAAAAAAAAAAAGAAAAAAATTTGAATTAGCAAAAAAAAAAAAAATAAATCTGAATTAGCAAAAAAAATATATATATGAATTAGCAAAAAAAAAATATATGAATTAGCAAAAAAAAATCTGAATTAGCAAAAAAAAAAACAAAAATATGAATTAGAAAAAAAAACAAAATCTGAATTAGAAAAAAAAAAACCAAATCTGAATTAGCAGAAAAAAAATAAAAATTAGCAAAAAAAAAAATTAGAAAAAAATCTGAATTAGCAAAAAAAAAATTAATTAGAAAAAAAAAATATAAATTAGCAAAAAAAAAAAATAAAAAACTGAATTAGCAAAAAAAAAAAAAATTCGAATTAGCAAAAAAAAAAAAAAAATCTGGATTAGCATAAAAAAAAAAAATAAATATGAATGAGGAAAAAAAAATCTGAATTAGCAAAACAAAATAAAAAAATAAATGAATTAGAAAAAAACAAAAATATGAATTAGCAAAAAAAAAAAATATGAATGAGCAAAAAAAAATCTGAATTAGCAAAAAAAAAAATATGAATTAGAAAAAAAAATAAAAATTAGAAAAAAAAATAAAAATTAGCAAAAAAAAATTAGAAAAAAAATCTAAATTAGCAAAAATATATGAATTAGAAAAAAAACAAAAATATGAATTAGCAAAAAAAAATATGACTGAGCAAAAAAAAAATCTGAATTAGCAAAAAAAATAAAAAAATATGAATTAGGAAAAAAAAATATGAATTAGCAAAAAAAAAAAAAAAAAATATGAATTAGAAACAAAAATCTGAATTAGCAAAAAAAAAATAAAAATTGGCAAAAAAAAAAACTGAATTAGTTAGCGAAAAAAAAATATGAATTAGAAAAGAAAAAAAATATTAATTAGCAAAAAAAAAAAGAAAAAAATTTGAATTAGCAAAAAAAAAAAAAAAAATCTGAATTAGCAAAAAAAAAAAAAAATCTGAATTAGCAAAAAAAATATATATATGCATTAGCAAAAAAAAAATTTTATGAATTAGCAAAAAAAAAAAAAAATCTGAATTAGCAAAAAAAAAACAAAAATATGAATTAGAAAAAAAACAAAATCTGAATTAGCAAAAAAAAAAAAACCAAATCTGCATTAGAAAAAAAAAATAAAAATTAGCAAAAAAAAATAAAAAATTAGAAAAAAATCTGAATTAGCAAAAAAAAATGAGCTAGAAAAAAAATATGAATTAGCAAAAAAAAATAATATGAATTAGCAAAAAAAAAAAAAATCTGAATTAGCAAAAAAAAAAAAAATCTGGATTAGCAAAAAAAAAAAAAATAAATAAAAAAAAAAATAGAAAAAAAAAATCTAAATTAGCAAAACAAAATAAAAAATAAATTAATTAGAAAAAAACAAAAATATTAATTAGCAAAAAAAAAAATATGAATGAGCAAAAAAAAATCTGAATTAGCAAAAAAAAAAATATGAATTAGAAAAAAAAATATGAATTAGCAAAAAAAAAAAAAAAAATATGAATTAGAAAAAAAAAATCTGAATTAGCAAAAAAAAAAAAATCTGAATTAGCAACAAAAAAAACTGAATTAGCAAAAAAAAAAATCTGAATTAGCAAAAAAAAAATCTTAGTTAGCAAAACAAAAAGAAATATGAATTAGAAAAAAAAAAATATGAATTAGCAAAAAAAAAAAAAGAAAAAAATTTGAATTAGCAAAAAAAAATCTGAATTAGCAAAAAAAAAAAAAATCTGAATTAGCAAAAAAATATATATGAATTAGCAAAAAAAAAAAAATATATGAATTAGCAAAAAAAAAAAAATCTGAATTAGCAAAAAAAAAAAAAACAAAAATATGAATTAGAAAAAAAAACAAATCTGAATTAGCAAAAAAAAAATATAAAAATTAGCAAAAAAAAAAATTAGAAAAAAATCTGAATTAGCAAAAAAAAAATTAATTAGAAAAAAAAATATAAATTAGCAAAAAAAAAATAAAATAAAAAACTGAATTAGCAAAAAAAAAATTCGAGTTAGCAAAAAAAAAAAAAAAATGTGGATTAGCAAAAAAAAAAAATATGAATGAGCAAAAAAAATCTGAATTAGCAAAAAAAAAAAATATGAATTAGAAAAAAAAATAAAAATTAGCAAAAAAAAAATAAAAAAATAAATGAATTAGAAAAAAACAAAAATATGAATTAGCAAAAAAAAAATATGAATGAGCAAAAAAAAATCTGAATTAGCAAAAAAAAAAAAAAATATGAATTAGAAAAAAAAATATGAATTAGCAAAAAAAAAAAATATGAATTAGAAAAAAAAATCAGAATTAGCAAAAAAAAAATATAAATTGGCAAAAAAAAAAAACTAAATTAGCAAAAAAATCTGAATTAGCAAAAAAAAAAATCTTAGTTAGCAAAACAAAAAAAAATATGAATTAGCAAAAAAAAAAAAGAAAAAAATTTGAATTAGCAAAAAAAAAAAAAAAAAATCTGAATTAGCAAAAAAAAAATATATATGAATTAGCAAAAAAAAAATATATGAATTAGCAAAAAAAAAAAAAAATCTGAATTAGCAAAAAAAAAAAAAAAAAATATGAATTAGAAAAAAAAAAACAAAATCTGAATTAGCAAAAAAAAAAAACCAAATCTGAATTAGCAGAAAAAAAATAAAAATTAGCAAAAAAAAAAAATTAGAAAAAAATCTGAATTAGCAAAAAAAAAAATGAATTAGAAAAAAAAATATAAATTAGCAAAAAAAAAATAAAAAAAAACTGAATTAGCAAAAAAAAAAAATTCGAACTAGCAAAAAAAATCTGGATTAACAAAAAAAAAAAATAAAAAAAAAAATAGAAAAAAAAATCTAAATTAGCAAAACAAAATAAAAAAATAAATAAATTAGAAAAAAACAAAAATATGAATTAGCAAAAAAAAAATATGAATGAGCAAAAAAAAATCTGAATTAGCAAAAAAAAAAAATATGAATTAGAAAAAAAAATAAAAATTAGAAAAAAAAATAAAAATTAGCAAAAAAAAAATTAGAAAAAAATCTAAATTAGCAAAAATAAATGAATTAGAAAAAAAACAAAAATATGAATTAGCAAAAAAAAAATATGACTGAGCAAAAAAAAAATCTGAATTAGCAAAAAAAATAAAAAAAAATATGAATTAGGAAAAAAAAATATGAATTAGCAAAAAAAAAAAAAAATATGAATTAGAAACAAAAATCTGAATTAGCAAAAAAAAAAATAAAAATTGGCAAAAAAAAACCTGAATTAGCTAGCGAAAAAAAAAATATGAATTAGAAAAGAAAAAAAATATTAATTAGCAAAAAAAAAAAAGAAAAAAATTTGAATTAGCAAAAAAAAAAAAAAATCTGAATTAGCAAAAAAAAAAAAAATCTGAATTAGGAAAAAAAATATATATATGAATTAGCAAAAAAAAAATTTTATGAATTAGCAAAAAAAAAAAAAATCTGAATTAGCAAAAAAAAAAACAAAAATATGGATTAGAAAAAAAACAAAATCTGAATTAGCAAAAAAAAAAAACCAAATCTGAATTAGCAAAAAAAAAATAAAAATTAGAAAAAAAAAAAATTAGAAACAAATCTGAATTAGCAAAAAAAAAAATGAATTAGAAAAAAAATATGAATTAGCAAAAAAAAAAATAATATGAATTAGCAAAAAAAAAAAATCTGAATTAGCAAAAAAAAAAAAATCTGGATTAGCAAAAAAAAAAAAAAAAATAAAAAAAAAAATAGAAAAAAAAATCTAAATTAGCAAAACAAAATAAAAAAATAAATGAATTAGAAAAAAACAAAAATATGAATTAGCAAAAAAAAAATATGAATGAGCAAAAAAAAATCTGAATTAGCAAAAAAAAAAAAATATGAATTAGAAAAAAAAAATATGAATTAGCAAAAAAAAAAAAATATGAATTAGAAAAAAAATATCTGAATTAGCAAAAAAAAAAAAATCTGAATTAGCAACAAAAAAAACTGAATTAGCAAAAAAAAAATCTGAATTAGCAAAAAAAAAAAATCTTAGTTAGCAAAACAAAAAAAAATATGAATTAGAAAAAAAAATATGAATTAGCAAAAAAAAAAAGAAAAAAATTTGAATTAGCAAAAAAAAATCTGAATAAGCAAAAAAAAAAAAAAAAATCTGAATTAGCAGAAAAATATATATGAATTAGCAAAAAAAAAATATATGAATTAGCAAAAAAAAAAAAAATCTGAATTAGCAAAAAAAAAAAAACAAAAATATGAATTAGAAAAAAAAACAAAATCTGAATCAGCAAAAAAAAAATATAAAAATTAGCAAAAAAAAAAATTAGAAAAAAATCTGAATTAGCAAAAAAAAAAAAAATGAAATAGAAAAAAAAATATAAATTAGCAAAAAAAAATCTGAATTAGCAAAAAAAATAAAAAAAATATGAATTAGAAAAAAAAATATGAATTAGCAAAAAAAAAAGAAAAAATATGAATTAGCAAACAAAAATATGAATGAGCAAAAAAAAAATCTGAATTAGCAAAAAAAATAAAAAAATATGAATTAGAAAAAAAAAATATGAATTAGCAAAAAGAAAAAAGAAAATATGAATTAGAAAAAGAAAATCTGAATTAGCAAAAAAAAATAAAAATTGGCAAAAAAAAACTGAATTCGCAAAAAAAAAAAAAAAAAATCTGAATTAGCAAAAAAAAAATAAAAATTAGCAAAAAAAAAAAAAAGAAAAAAAATCTGAATTAGCAAAAAAAAAATGAATTAGAAAAAAAAATATGAATTAGCAAAAAAAAATAATATGAATTAGCAAAAAAAAAAATCTGAATTAGCAAAAAAAAAAAAAAAAAATCTG
The DNA here is from genome assembly GCA_963930735.1 of Dioctria linearis. Taxonomy (NCBI): domain Eukaryota; kingdom Metazoa; phylum Arthropoda; class Insecta; order Diptera; family Asilidae; genus Dioctria; species Dioctria linearis. The sequence goes on along the minus strand of CAWVNZ010000863.1, from coordinate 78,940 downwards.
GATTAGCAAAAAAAAAAAAAATAAATAAATAAAAAAAAAAAAAAAATATGAATGAGGAAAAAAAAATCTGAATTAGCAAAAAAAAATAAAAAAAACTATGAATTAGCAAAAAAAATATATATATATTAGCAAAAAAAAAATATGAATTAGCAAAAAAAAAAAATAAAATAAAAAACTGAATTAGAAAAAAAAATCCGAATTAGCAAAAAAAAAAAAAAAAAATCTGAATTAGCAAAAAAAAAAAAATATGAATTAGAAAAAAAAAATCTGAATTAGCAAAAAAAAAAAAAACCAAATCTGAATTAGCAAAAAAAAAATAAAAATTAGGAGAAAAAAAAGAAATTAGAAAAAAAAATATGAATTAGCAAAAAAAAAAAAAAAATCTGAATTAGCAAAAAAAAAAAAAATCTGAATTAGCAAAAAAAAAATATGAATTAGCAAGAAAAAAAAAAGAATGAGCAAAAAAAATCTGAATTAGCAAAAAAAAAAAAAATGAATGAACGAGCAAAAAAAAATCTGAATTAGCAAAAAAAAAAAAATATGAATAGAAAAAAAATATATATTAGCAAAAAAAAATATGAATTAGCAAAAAACTGAATTAGCAAAAAAAAAAAAAAATCCGAATTAGCAAAAAAAAAAAAAGAAAAAATTTGAATTAGCAAAAAAAAATATGTATGAATTAGCAAAAAAAAAATATATGAATTAGCAAAAAAAAAAAATCTGAATTAGCAAAAAAAAAAAAAAAAACAAAAATATGAATTAGAAGAAAAAAAACAAAATCTGAATTAGCAAAAAAAAATATAAAAATTAGCAAAAAAAAAAATTAGAAAAAAATCTGAATTAGCAAAAAAAAAAATTAATTAAAAAAAAAATATATAAATTAGCAAAAAAAAAAATAAAATAAAAAACTGAATTACCAAAAAAAAATTCGAGTTAGCAAAAAAAAAAAAATTTGGTTTAGAAAAAAAAAAAAATATGAATGAGCAAAAAAAATCTGAATTTGCAAAAAAAAAATAAAATATGAATAAGAAAAAAAAATAAAAATTAGCAAAAAAGAATAAAAATTAGCAAAAAATAAAAATAAAAATAAAAAAAAAATTAGAAAAAAAAATCTAAATTAGCAAAAAAAAATTTAAAAAAAAATGAATTAGAAAAAAAACAAAAATATGAATTAGCAAAAAAAAAATATGAATGAGCAAAAAAAAACTGAATTAGCAAAAAAAATAAAAAAAATATGAATTAGCAAAAAAAAAAAAAATATGAATTAGAAAAAAAAACTGAATTAGCAAAAAAAAAAAAAATTGGCAAAAAAAAAAAATTAGAAAAAAATCTGAATTAGCAAAAAAAAAAATAAAAAAATAAATGAATTAGAAAAAAACAAAAATATGAATTAGCAAAAAAAATATGAATGAGCAAAAAAAAATCTGAATTAGCAAAAAAAATAAAAAAATATGAATTAGAAAAAAAAAAATATGAATTAGCAAAAAGAAAAAAGAAAATATGAATTAGAAAAAAAAAATCTGAATTAGCAAAAAAAAAAAATCTGGATTAGCAAAAAAAAAAAAAAAATAAATAAAAAAAAAATAAATATGAATGAGGAAAAAAAAATCTGAATTAGCAAAAAAAAATAAAAAAAACTATGAATTAGCAAAAAAAATATATATATATTAGCAAAAAAAATATGAATTAGCAAAAAAATAAAAATAAAATAAAAAACTGAATTAGAAAAAAAAATCCGAATTAGCAAAAAAAAAATATATATATATGAAGTAGCAAAAAAAAAATATATGAATTAGCAAAAAAAAAAAAAAAAAAATCTGAGTTAGCAAAAAAAAAAAAAAATAGAATTAGAGAAAAAAAAATCTGAATTAGCAAAAAAAACAACCAAATCTGAATTAGCAAAAAAAAAATAAAAATTAGGAAAAAAAAAAATAGAAAAAAATCTGAATTAGCAAAAAAAAATGAATTAGAAAAAAAAATATGAATTAGCAAAAAAAAAAAAAAAAAAAATCTGAATTAGCAAAAAAAAAAAAAATCTGAATTAGCAAAAAAAAAAAAAAAAAAAAATGAATGAATGAGCAAAAAAAAATCTGAATTAGCAAAAAAAAAAATATGAATAGAAAAAAAAATATATATTAGCAAAAAAAAATATGAATTAGCAAAAAAAAAAAATAAAATAAAAAACTGAATTAGCAAAAAAAAAAAATCCGAATTAGCAAAAAAAAAAAAATTTTGAATTAGCAAAAAAAAAAAAATTTGAATGAGCAAAAAAAATCTGAATTAGAAAAAAAAAATATGAATTAGAAAAAAAAATATTAATTAGCAAAAAAAAATCTGAATTAGCAAAAAAAAAAAAAACAAATCTGAATTAGCAAAAAAAAAAAATCTAAAAATTAGCAAAAAAAAATTAGAAAAAAAAATCTGAATTAGAAAAAAAAAATATGAATTAGAAAAAAACAAAAAAATATGAATTAGCAAAAAAAAAAAAAAAAGAAAAAAAATTGAATTAGCAAAAAAAAAAAAATCTGAATTAGCAAAAAAAAAAAAAAATCTGATTTAGCAAAAAAAAAAAAAAATATGAATTAGCAAAAAAAAAATATGAATGAGCAAAAAAAATCTGAATTAGCAAAAAACAAAAATCTGAATTAGCAAAAAAAAAAAAAAAAAAATCTGAATTAACAAAAAAAAAATTAGTTAGCAAAAAAAAAATATGAATGAGCACAAAAAATCTGAATTATCAAAAAAATCTGAATTAAAATGAAATAAAAAAAAATACGACTTAAAAAAAAAATATGAATTAGAAAAAAACAATATGAATTAGCAAAAAAAAAAAAAAAATCCGAATTAGCAAAAAAAAAAAAATTTGAATTACAAAACAAAAAATATGAATGAGGAAAAAAAATCTGAATTAGCAAAAAAAAAATAAAAAAAAAATATGAATTAGAAAAAAAAAAATATGAATTAGCAAAAAAATAATATATGAATTAGCAAAAAAAAAAAAAAATCTGAATTAGCGAAAACAAAAAAACAAAAATATGAATTAAAAAAAAAAATCTGAATTAGCAAAAAAAAAAATCTGAATTAGCAAAAAAAAATCTAAATTAGCAAAAAAAAATAAAAAAATAAATGAATTAGAAAAAAACAAAAATATGAATTAGAAAAAAAAAAATATGAATGAGCAAAAAAAAAATCTGAATTAGCAAAAAAAAAAAATATGAATTAGAAAAATAAAATATGAATTAGCAAAAAAAAAAAAAATATGAATTAGAAAAAAAAAAAAAATCTGAATTAGCAAAAAAAAAAAAAAAAAATTGGCAAAAAAAAAAACTGAATTAGCAAAAAAAAATCTGAATTAGCAAAAAAAAAAATCTTAGTTAGCAAAACAAAAAAAAAATATGAATTAGAAAAAAAAAATATGAATTATCAAAAAAAAAAAAAAAACTGAATTAGCAAAAAAAAAATATATATGAATTAGAAAAAAAAAAATATGAATTAGCAAAAAAAAAAAATCTGAATTAGCAAAAAAAAAAACAAAAATATGAATTAGAAAAAAAACAAAATCTGAATTAGCAAAAAAAAAAAAACCAAATCTGAATTAGCAAAAAAAAAAAATAAATTAGCAAAAAAAAAAAAATTTGAAAAAAATCTGAATTAGCAAAAAAAAAATATGAATTAGAAAAAAAAATATAAATTAGCAAAAAATAAATAAAATAAAAAACTGAATTAGCAAAAAAAAAAAAAAAAATCGAATTAGCAAAAAAAAAAAAAATGTGGATTAGCAGAAAAAAAAAAATATGAATGAGCAAAAAAAAATCTGAATTAGCAAAAAAAAAAAAAATATGAATTAGAAAAAAAAATAAAAATTAGCAAAAAAAAATAAAAATTAGCAAAAAAAAAATAAAAATAAAAAAAAAATTAGAAAAAAAATCTAAATTAGCAAAAAAAAATGAATTAGAAAAAAAAACAAAAATATGAATTAGCAAAAAAAAAATATGAATGAGCAAAAAAAAATCTGAATTAGCAAAAAAAATAAAAAAATATGAATTAGAAAAAAAAAAATATGAATTAGCAAAAAGAAAAAAGAAAATATGAATTAGAAAAAAAAAATCTGAATTAGCAAAAAAAAAAAAAATCTGGATTAGAAAAAAAAAAAAAAAATAAATAAAAAAAAAATAAATATGAATGAGGAAAAAAAAATCTGAATTAGCAAAAAAAAATAAAAAAAACTATGAATTAGCAAAAAAAATATATATATATTAGCAAAAAAAATATGAATTAGCAAAAAAATAAAAATAAAATAAAAAACTGAATTAGAAAAAAAAATCCGAATTAGCAAAAAAAAAATATATATATGAATTAGCAAAAAAAAATATATGAATTAGCAAAAAAAAAAAAAAAAAAATCTGAGTTAGCAAAAAAAAAAAAAAATATGAATTAGAAAAAAAAATCTGAATTAGCAAAAAAAAAAAACCAAATCTGAATTAGCAAAAAAAAAAAATAAAAATTAGGAAAAAAAAAAATCTGAATTAGCAAAAAAAATGAATTAGAAAAAAAAATATGAATTAGCAAAAAAAAAATCTGAATTAGCAAAAAAAAAAAAAAAAAAATCTGAATTAGCAAAAAAAAATAAAATAAAAAAAAAAAATGAATGAATGAGGAAAAAAAAATCTGAATTAGCAAAAAAAAAAAAATATGAATAGAAAAAAATATATATATTAGCAAAAAAAAATATGAGTTAGCAAAAAAAATAAAATAAAAAACTGAATTAGCAAAAAAAATCCGAATTAGCAAAAAAAAAAAAAATTTGAATTAGCAAAAAAAAAAAAATATGAATGAGCAAAAAAAAATCTGAATTAGAAAAAAAAAAAATATGAATTAGAAAAAAGAATATTAATTAGCAAAAAAAAATCTGAATTAGCAAAAAAAAAAAAAACAAATCTGAATTAGCAAAAAAAAAAACTAAAAATTAGCAAAAAAAATTAGAAAAAAAAATCTGAATTAGAAAAAAAAAATATGAATTAGAAAAAAACAAAAAAATATGAATTAGCAAAAAAAAAAAAAAGAAAAAAAATTGAATTAGCAAAAAAAAAAAAAATCTGAATTAGCAAAAAAAAAAAAATCTGATTTAGCAAAAAAAAAAAAATATGAATTAGCAAAAAAAAATATGAATGAGCAAAAAAAATCTGAATTAGCAAAAAACAAAAATCTGAATTAGCAAAAAAAAAAAAAAAAAAAATCTGAATTAACAAAAAAAAAAAAATTAGTTAGCAAAAAAAAAATATGAATGAGCAAAAAAAATCTGAATTATCAAAAAAATCTGAATTAAAATAAAATAAAAAAAAATACGACTTAAAAAAAAAAAAAATGAATTAGAAAAAAACAATATGAATTAGCAAAAAAAAAAAAATCCGAATTAGCAAAAAAAAAAATGTGAATTAGCAAAAAAAAAATATGAATGAGGAAAAAAATCTGAATTAGCAAAAAAAAATAAAAAAAAAATATGAATTAGAAAAAAAAAATATGAATTAGCAAAAAAATAATATATGAATTAACAAAAAAAAAATATATGAATTAGCAAAAAAAAAAATCTGAATTAGCGAAAACAAAAAAACAAAAATATGAATTAGAAAAAAAAAATCTGAATTAGCAAAAAAAAAAAATCTGAATTAGCAAGAAAAAATTAGAAAAAAAATCTAAATTAGCAAAAAAAAAATAAAAAAATAAATGAATTAGAAAAAAACAAAAATATGAATTAGCAAAAAAAAAAAATATGAATGAGCAAAAAAAATATCTGAATTAGCAAAAAAAAATAAATATGAATTAGAAAAAAAAAATATGAATTAGCAAAAAAAAAAATATGAATTAGCAAAAAAAATAAAAAAATATGAATTAGAAAAAAAAAATATGAATTAGCAAAAAGAAAAAAGAAAATATGAATTAGAAAAAGAAAATCTGAATTAGCAAAAAAAAATAAAAATTGGCAAAAAAAAAACTGAATTCGCAAAAAAAAAAAAAAAAAATCTGAATTAGCAAAAAAAAAATAAAATATGAATAAGAAAAAAAAAATAAAAATTAGCAAAAAAGAATAAAAATTAGCAAAAAATAAAAATAAAAATAAAAAAAAAATTAGAAAAAAAAATCTAAATTAGCAAAAAAAAATTTAAAAAAAAATGAATTAGAAAAAAAACAAAAATATGAATTAGCAAAAAAAAAATATGAATGAGCAAAAAAAAACTGAATTAGCAAAAAAAATAAAAAAAATATGAATTAGCAAAAAAAAAAAAAATATGAATTAGAAAAAAAAACTGAATTAGCAAAAAAAAAAAAAATTTGCAAAAAAAAAAAATTAGAAAAAAATCTGAATTAGCAAAAAAAAAAATAAAAAAATAAATGAATTAGAAAAACAAAAATATGAATTAGCAAAAAAAATATGAATGAGCAAAAAAAAATCTGAATTAGCAAAAAAAATAAAAAAATATGAATTAGAAAAAAAAAAATATGAATTAGCAAAAAGAAAAAAGAAAATATGAATTAGAAAAAAAAAATCTGAATTAGCAAAAAAAAAAAATCTGGATTAGCAAAAAAAAAAAAAATAAATAAAAAAAAAATAAATATGAATGAGGAAAAAAAAAATCTGAATTAGCAAAAAAAAATAAAAAAAACTATGAATTAGCAAAAAAAATATATATATATTAGCAAAAAAAATATGAATTAGCAAAAAAATAAAAATAAAATAAAAAACTGAATTAGAAAAAAAAATCCGAATTAGCAAAAAAAAAATATATATATATGAATTAGCAAAAAAAAAATATATGAATTAGCAAAAAAAAAAAACGAAAAAAATCTGAGTTAGCAAAAAAAAAAAAAAAATAGAATTAGAGAAAAAAAAATCTGAATTAGCAAAAAAAACAACCAAATCTGAATTAGCAAAAAAAAAATAAAAATTAGGAAAAAAAAAAATAGAAAAAAATCTGAATTAGCAAAAAAAAATGAATTAGAAAAAAAAATATGAATTAGCAAAAAAAAAAAAAAAAAAAAATCTGAATTAGCAAAAAAAAAAAAAATCTGAATTAGCAAAAAAAAAAAAAAAAAAAAATGAATGAATGAGCAAAAAAAAATCTGAATTAGCAAAAAAAAAAATATGAATAGAAAAAAAAATATATATTAGCAAAAAAAAATATGAATTAGCAAAAAAAAAAATAAAATAAAAAACTGAATTAGCAAAAAAAAAAAATCCGAATTAGCAAAAAAAAAAAAATTTTGAATTAGCAAAAAAAAAAAAATTTGAATGAGCAAAAAAAAATCTGAATTAGAAAAAAAAATATGAATTAGAAAAAAAAATATTAATTAGCAAAAAAAAATCTGAATTAGCAAAAAAAAAAAAAACAAATCTGAATTAGCAAAAAAAAAAAAATCTAAAAATTAGCAAAAAAAAATTAGAAAAAAAATCTGAATTAGAAAAAAAAAATATGAATTAGAAAAAAACAAAAAAATATGAATTAGCAAAAAAAAAAAAAAAGAAAAAAAATTGAATTAGCAAAAAAAAAAAATCTGAATTAGCAAAAAAAAAAAAAAATCTGATTTAGCAAAAAAAAAAAAAATATGAATTAGCAAAAAAAAAATATGAATGAGCAAAAAAAATCTGAATTAGCAAAAAACAAAAATCTGAATTAGCAAAAAAAAAAAAAAAAAATCTGAATTAACAAAAAAAAAATTAGTTAGCAAAAAAAAAATATGAATGAGCACAAAAAATCTGAATTATCAAAAAAATCTGAATTAAAATGAAATAAAAAAAAATACGACTTAAAAAAAAAATATGAATTAGAAAAAAACAATATGAATTAGCAAAAAAAAAAAAAAAATCCGAATTAGCAAAAAAAAAAAAAATTTGAATTACAAAACAAAAAATGTGAATGAGGAAAAAAAATCTGAATTAGCAAAAAAAAAATAAAAAAAAAATATGAATTAGAAAAAAAAAAATATGAATTAGCAAAAAAATAATATATGAATTAGCAAAAAAAAAAAAAAAATCTGAATTAGCGAAAACAAAAAAACAAAAATATGAATTAAAAAAAAAAATCTGAATTAGCAAAAAAAAAAATCTGAATTAGCAAAAAAAAATCTAAATTAGCAAAAAAAAAATAAAAAAATAAATGAATTAGAAAAAAACAAAAATATGAATTAGAAAAAAAAAATATGAATGAGCAAAAAAAAAATCTGAATTAGCAAAAAAAAAAAAATATGAATTAGAAAAAAAAAATATGAATTAGCAAAAAAAAAAAAAATATGAATTAGAAAAAAAAAAAAAATCTGAATTAGCAAAAAAAAAAAAAAAAATTGGCAAAAAAAAAAACTGAATTAGCAAAAAAAAATCTGAATTAGCAAAAAAAAAAATCTTAGTTAGCAAAACAAAAAAAAAATATGAATTAGAAAAAAAAAATATGAATTATCAAAAAAAAAAAAAAAACTGAATTAGCAAAAAAAAAATATATATGAATTAGAAAAAAAAAAATATGAATTAGCAAAAAAAAAAATCTGAATTAGCAAAAAAAAAAACAAAAATATGAATTAGAAAAAAAACAAAATCTGAATTAGCAAAAAAAAAAAAACCAAATCTGAATTAGCAAAAAAAAAAAAAATAAATTAGCAAAAAAAAAAAAATTTGAAAAAAATCTGAATTAGCAAAAAAAAAATATGAATTAGAAAAAAAAATATAAATTAGCAAAAAATAAATAAAATAAAAAACTGAATTAGCAAAAAAAAAAAAAAAAAAATCGAATTAGCAAAAAAAAAAAAAATGTGGATTAGCAGAAAAAAAAAAATATGAATGAGCAAAAAAAAATCTGAATTAGCAAAAAAAAAAAAAAATATGAATTAGAAAAAAAAATAAAAATTAGCAAAAAAAAATAAAAATTAGCAAAAAAAAAATAAAAATAAAAAAAAAATTAGAAAAAAAATCTAAATTAGCAAAAAAAAATGAATTAGAAAAAAAAACAAAAATATGAATTAGCAAAAAAAAAATATGAATGAGCAAAAAAAAATCTGAATTAGCAAAAAAAATAAAAAAATATGAATTAGAAAAAAAAAAATATGAATTAGCAAAAAGAAAAAAGAAAATATGAATTAGAAAAAAAAAATCTGAATTAGCAAAAAAAAAAAAAATCTGGATTAGAAAAAAAAAAAAAAAAAATAAATAAAAAAAAAATAAATATGAATGAGGAAAAAAAAATCTGAATTAGCAAAAAAAAATAAAAAAAACTATGAATTAGCAAAAAAAATATATATATATTAGCAAAAAAAATATGAATTAGCAAAAAAATAAAAATAAAATAAAAAACTGAATTAGAAAAAAAAATCCGAATTAGCAAAAAAAAAATATATATATGAATTAGCAAAAAAAAACATATGAATTAGCAAAAAAAAAAAAAAAAAAATCTGAGTTAGCAAAAAAAAAAAAAAATATGAATTAGAAAAAAAAATCTGAATTAGCAAAAAAAAAACCAAATCTGAATTAGCAAAAAAAAAAATAAAAATTAGGAAAAAAAAAAAATCTGAATTAGCAAAAAAAATGAATTAGAAAAAAAAATATGAATTAGCAAAAAAAAAATCTGAATTAGCAAAAAAAAAAAAAAAAAAATCTGAATTAGCAAAAAAAAATAAAATAAAAAAAAAAAAATGAATGAATGAGCAAAAAAAAATCTGAATTAGCAAAAAAAAAAAAATATGAATAGAAAAAAATATATATATTAGCAAAAAAAAATATGAGTTAGCAAAAAAAATAAAATAAAAAACTGAATTAGCAAAAAAAATCCGAATTAGCAAAAAAAAAAAAAATTTGAATTAGCAAAAAAAAAAAAATATGAATGAGCAAAAAAAAATCTGAATTAGAAAAAAAAAAATATGAATTAGAAAAAAGAATATTAATTAGCAAAAGAAAATCTGAATTAGCAAAAAAAAAAAAAACAAATCTGAATTAGCAAAAAAAAAAACTAAAAATTAGCAAAAAAAATTAGAAAAAAAAATCTGAATTAGAAAAAAAAAATATGAATTAGAAAAAAACAAAAAAATATGAATTAGCAAAAAAAAAAAAAAGAAAAAAAATTGAATTAGCAAAAAAAAAAAATCTGAATTAGCAAAAAAAAAAAAATCTGATTTAGCAAAAAAAAAAAAATATGAATTAGCAAAAAAAAATATGAATGAGCAAAAAAAATCTGAATTAGCAAAAAACAAAAATCTGAATTAGCAAAAAAAAAAAAAAAAAAATCTGAATTAACAAAAAAAAAAAAATTAGTTAGCAAAAAAAAAATATGAATGAGCAAAAAAAATCTGAATTATCAAAAAAATCTGAATTAAAATAAAATAAAAAAAAATACGACTTAAAAAAAAAAAAAATGAATTAGAAAAAAACAATATGAATTAGCAAAAAAAAAAAAATCCGAATTAGCAAAAAAAAAAATGTGAATTAGCAAAAAAAAAATATGAATGAGGAAAAAAAATCTGAATTAGCAAAAAAAAATAAAAAAAAAATATGAATTAGAAAAAAAAAATATGAATTAGCAAAAAAATAATATATGAATTAACAAAAAAAAAATATATGAATTAGCAAAAAAAAAAAAAACTGAATTAGCGAAAACAAAAAAACAAAAATATGAATTAGAAAAAAAAAATCTGAATTAGCAAAAAAAAAAAATCTGAATTAGCAAGAAAAAATTAGAAAAAAAATCTAAATTAGCAAAAAAAAAATAAAAAAATAAATGAATTAGAAAAAAACAAAAATATGAATTAGCAAAAAAAAAAAATATGAATGAGCAAAAAAAATATCTGAGTTAGCAAAAAAAAATAAATATGAATTAGAAAAAAAAAATATGAATTAGCAAAAAAAAAAATATGAATTAGCAAAAAAAATAAAAAAATATGAATTAGAAAAAAAAAATATGAATTAGCAAAAAGAAAAAAGAAAATATGAATTAGAAAAAGAAAATCTGAATTAGCAAAAAAAAATAAAAATTGGCAAAAAAAAACTGAATTCGCAAAAAAAAAAAAAAAAAATCTGAATTAGCAAAAAAAAAATAAAAATTAGCAAAAAAAAAAAAGAAAAAAAATCTGAATTAGCAAAAAAAAATGAATTAGAAAAAAAAATATGAATTAGCAAAAAAAAATAATATGAATTAGCAAAAAAAAAAAATCTGAATTAGCAAAAAAAAAAAAAAAAATCTGGATTAGCAAAAAAAAAAAAAAATAAATAAATAAAAAAAAAAAAAAAATATGAATGAGGAAAAAAAAATCTGAATTAGCAAAAAAAAATAAAAAAAACTATGAATTAGCAAAAAAAATATATATATATTAGCAAAAAAAAAATATGAATTAGCAAAAAAAAAAAAAATAAAATAAAAAACTGAATTAGAAAAAAAAATCCGAATTAGCAAAAAAAAAAAAAAAAAATCTGAATTAGCAAACAAAAAAAAATATGAATTAGAAAAAAAAAATCTGAATTAGCAAAAAAAAAAAAAACCAAATCTGAATTAGCAAAAAAAAAATAAAAATTAGGAAAAAAAAAAGAAATTAGAAAAAAAAATATGAATTAGCAAAAAAAAAAAAAAAATCTGAATTAGCAAAAAAAAAAAAAATCTGAATTAGCAAAAAAAAAATTATGAATTAGCAAGAAAAAAAAAAAGAATGAGCAAAAAAAATCTGAATTAGCAAAAAAAAAAAAATGAATGAACGAGCAAAAAAAAATCTGAATTAGCAAAAAAAAAAAATATGAATAGAAAAAAAATATATATTAGCAAAAAAAATATGAATTAGCAAAAAACTGAATTAGCAAAAAAAAAAAAAAAAATCCGAATTAGCAAAAAAAAAAAAAGAAAAAATTTGAATTAGCAAAAAAAAATATGTATGAATTAGCAAAAAAAAAATATATGAATTAGCAAAAAAAAAAAATCTGAATTAGCAAAAAAAAAAAAAAAAACAAAAATATGAATTAGAAGAAAAAAAACAAAATCTGAATTAGCAAAAAAAAATATAAAAATTAGCAAAAAAAAAAATTAGAAAAAAATCTGAATTAGCAAAAAAAAAAAATGAATTAAAAAAAAAATATATAAATTAGCAAAAAAAAAAATAAAATAAAAAACTGAATTACCAAAAAAAAATTCGAGTTAGCAAAAAAAAAAAAATTTGGTTTAGAAAAAAAAAAAAAAATATGAATGAGCAAAAAAAATCTGAATTTGCAAAAAAAAAATAAAATATGAATTAGAAAAAAAAAATAAAAATTAGCAAAAAAGAATAAAAATTAGCAAAAAAAAAATAAAAATAAAAAAAAAATTAGAAAAAAAAATCTAAATTAGCAAAAAAAAATTTTAAAAAAAATGAATTAGAAAAAAAACAAAAATATGAATTAGCAAAAAAAAATATGAATGAGCAAAAAAAAACTGAATTAGCAAAAAAAAAAAAAAAAATATGAATTAGCAAAAAAAAAAAAAATATGAATTAGAAAAAAAAACTGAATTAGCAAAAAAAAAAAAAAATTGGCAAAAAAAAAAATTAGAAAAAAATCTGAATTAGCAAAAAAAAAATAAAAAAATAAATGAATTAGAAAAAAACAAAAATATGAATTAGCAAAAAAAATATGAATGAGCAAAAAAAAATCTGAATTAGCAAAAAAAATAAAAAAATATGAATTAGAAAAAAAAAAATATGAAATAGCAAAAAGAAAAAAAATATGAATTAGAAAAAAAAAAAAAATCTGAATTAGCAAAAAAAAAAAAAAATCTGAATTAGCGAAAACAAAAAAACAAAAATATGAATTAAAAAAAAAAATCTGAATTAGCAAAAAAAAAAATCTGAATTAGCAAAAAAAAATCTAAATTAGCAAAAAAAAAATAAAAAAATAAATGAATTAGAAAAAAACAAAAATATGAATTAGAAAAAAAAAAATATGAATGAGCAAAAAAAAAATCTGAATTAGCAAAAAAAAAAAAATATGAATTAGAAAAAAAAAATATGAATTAGCAAAAAAAAAAAAAATATGAATTAGAAAAAAAAAAAAAATCTGAATTAGCAAAAAAAAAAAAAAAAATTGGCAAAAAAAAAAACTGAATTAGCAAAAAAAAATCTGAATTAGCAAAAAAAAAAATCTTAGTTAGCAAAACAAAAAAAAAATATGAATTAGAAAAAAAAAATATGAATTATCAAAAAAAAAAAAAAAACTGAATTAGCAAAAAAAAAATATATATGAATTAGAAAAAAAAAATATGAATTAGCAAAAAAAAAAATCTGAATTAGCAAAAAAAAAAACAAAAATATGAATTAGAAAAAAAACAAAATCTGAATTAGCAAAAAAAAAAAAAACAAATCTGAATTAGCAAAAAAAAAAAAAATAAATTAGCAAAAAAAAAAAAATTTGAAAAAAATCTGAATTAGCAAAAAAAAAATATGAATTAGAAAAAAAAATATAAATTAGCAAAAAATAAATAAAATAAAAAACTGAATTAGCAAAAAAAAAAAAAAAAAAATCGAATTAGCAAAAAAAAAAAAAATGTGGATTAGCAGAAAAAAAAAAATATGAATGAGCAAAAAAAAATCTGAATTAGCAAAAAAAAAAAAAAATATGAATTAGAAAAAAAAATAAAAATTAGCAAAAAAAAATAAAAATTAGCAAAAAAAAAATAAAAATAAAAAAAAAATTAGAAAAAAAATCTAAATTAGCAAAAAAAAATGAATTAGAAAAAAAAACAAAAATATGAATTAGCAAAAAAAAAATATGAATGAGCAAAAAAAAATCTGAATTAGCAAAAAAAATAAAAAAATATGAATTAGAAAAAAAAAAATATGAATTAGCAAAAAGAAAAAAGAAAATATGAATTAGAAAAAAAAAATCTGAATTAGCAAAAAAAAAAAAAATCTGGATTAGAAAAAAAAAAAAAAAAATAAATAAAAAAAAAATAAATATGAATGAGGAAAAAAAAATCTGAATTAGCAAAAAAAAATAAAAAAAACTATGAATTAGCAAAAAAAATATATATATATTAGCAAAAAAAATATGAATTAGCAAAAAAATAAAAATAAAATAAAAAACTGAATTAGAAAAAAAAATCCGAATTAGCAAAAAAAAAATATATATATGAATTAGCAAAAAAAAATATATGAATTAGCAAAAAAAAAAAAAAAAAAATCTGAGTTAGCAAAAAAAAAAAAAAATATGAATTAGAAAAAAAAATCTGAATTAGCAAAAAAAAAACCAAATCTGAATTAGCAAAAAAAAAAATAAAAATTAGGAAAAAAAAAAAAATCTGAATTAGCAAAAAAAATGAATTAGAAAAAAAAATATGAATTAGCAAAAAAAAAATCTGAATTAGCAAAAAAAAAAAAAAAAAAATCTGAATTAGCAAAAAAAAAATAAAATAAAAAAAAAAAAATGAATGAATGAGCAAAAAAAATCTGAATTAGCAAAAAAAAAAAAATATGAATAGAAAAAAATATATATATTAGCAAAAAAAAATATGAGTTAGCAAAAAAAATAAAATAAAAAACTGAATTAGCAAAAAAAATCCGAATTAGCAAAAAAAAAAAAAATTTGAATTAGCAAAAAAAAAAAAATATGAATGAGCAAAAAAAAATCTGAATTAGAAAAAAAAAAAATATGAATTAGAAAAAAGAATATTAATTAGCAAAAGAAAATCTGAATTAGCAAAAAAAAAAAACACAAATCTGAATTAGCAAAAAAAAAAACTAAAAATTAGCAAAAAAAATTAGAAAAAAAAATCTGAATTAGAAAAAAAAAATATGAATTAGAAAAAAACAAAAAAATATGAATTAGCAAAAAAAAAAAAAGAAAAAAAATTGAATTAGCAAAAAAAAAAAATCTGAATTAGCAAAAAAAAAAAAAATCTGATTTAGCAAAAAAAAAAAAATATGAATTAGCAAAAAAAAATATGAATGAGCAAAAAAAATCTGAATTAGCAAAAAACAAAAATCTGAATTAGCAAAAAAAAAAAAAAAAAAAATCTGAATTAACAAAAAAAAAAAAATTAGTTAGCAAAAAAAAAATATGAATGAGCAAAAAAAATCTGAATTATCAAAAAAATCTGAATTAAAATAAAATAAAAAAAAATACGACTTAAAAAAAAAAAAAATGAATTAGAAAAAAACAATATGAATTAGCAAAAAAAAAAAAAATCCGAATTAGCAAAAAAAAAAATGTGAATTAGCAAAAAAAAAATATGAATGAGGAAAAAAAATCTGAATTAGCAAAAAAAAATAAAAAAAAAATATGAATTAGAAAAAAAAAATATGAATTAGCAAAAAAATAATATATGAATTAACAAAAAAAAATATATGAATTAGCAAAAAAAAAAAAAAACTGAATTAGCGAAAACAAAAAAACAAAAATATGAATTAGAAAAAAAAAATCTGAATTAGCAAAAAAAAAAAATCTGAATTAGCAAGAAAAAATTAGAAAAAAAATCTAAATTAGCAAAAAAAAAATAAAAAAATAAATGAATTAGAAAAAAACAAAAATATGAATTAGCAAAAAAAAAAAATATGAATGAGCAAAAAAAATATCTGAGTTAGCAAAAAAAAATAAATATGAATTAGAAAAAAAAAATATGAATTAGCAAAAAAAAAAATATGAATTAGCAAAAAAAATAAAAAAATATGAATTAGAAAAAAAAAATATGAATTAGCAAAAAGAAAAAAGAAAATATGAATTAGAAAAAAGAAAATCTGAATTAGCAAAAAAAAATAAAAATTGGCAAAAAAAAACTGAATTCGCAAAAAAAAAAAAAAAAATCTGAATTAGCAAAAAAAAAATAAAAATTAGCAAAAAAAAAAAAGAAAAAAAATCTGAATTAGCAAAAAAAAATGAATTAGAAAAAAAAATATGAATTAGCAAAAAAAAATAATATGAATTAGCAAAAAAAAAAATATGAATTAGCAAAAAAAAAAAAAAAAATCTGGATTAGCAAAAAAAAAAAAAAATAAATAAATAAAAAAAAAAAAAAAATATGAATGAGGAAAAAAAAATCTGAATTAGCAAAAAAAAATAAAAAAAAACTATGAATTAGCAAAAAAAATATATATATATTAGCAAAAAAAAAATATGAATTAGCAAAAAAAAAAAAAATAAAATAAAAAACTGAATTAGAAAAAAAAATCCGAATTAGCAAAAAAAAAAAAAAAAAATCTGAATTAGCAAACAAAAAAAAATATGAATTAGAAAAAAAAAATCTGAATTAGCAAAAAAAAAAAAAACCAAATCTGAATTAGCAAAAAAAAAATAAAAATTAGGAAAAAAAAAAGAAATTAGAAAAAAAAATATGAATTAGCAAAAAAAAAAAAAAATCTGAATTAGCAAAAAAAAAAAAAATCTGAATTAGCAAAAAAAAATTATGAATTAGCAAGAAAAAAAAAAAGAATGAGCAAAAAAAATCTGAATTAGCAAAAAAAAAAAAATGAATGAACGAGCAAAAAAAAATCTGAATTAGCAAAAAAAAAAAATATGAATAGAAAAAAAATATATATTAGCAAAAAAAATATGAATTAGCAAAAAACTGAATTAGCAAAAAAAAAAAAAAAAATCCGAATTAGCAAAAAAAAAAAAAGAAAAAATTTGAATTAGCAAAAAAAAATATGTATGAATTAGCAAAAAAAAAATATATGAATTAGCAAAAAAAAAAAAATCTGAATTAGCAAAAAAAAAAAAAAAAACAAAAATATGAATTAGAAGAAAAAAAACAAAATCTGAATTAGCAAAAAAAAATATAAAAATTAGCAAAAAAAAAATTAGAAAAAAATCTGAATTAGCAAAAAAAAAAAATGAATTAAAAAAAAAATATATAAATTAGCAAAAAAAAAAATAAAATAAAAAACTGAATTACCAAAAAAAAATTCGAGTTAGCAAAAAAAAAAAAATTTGGTTTAGAAAAAAAAAAAAAAATATGAATGAGCAAAAAAAAATCTGAATTTGCAAAAAAAAAATAAAATATGAATTAGAAAAAAAAAATAAAAATTAGCAAAAAAGAATAAGAATTAGCAAAAAAAAAATAAAAATAAAAAAAAAATTAGAAAAAAAAATCTAAATTAGCAAAAAAAAATTTTAAAAAAAATGAATTAGAAAAAAAACAAAAATATGAATTAGCAAAAAAAAATATGAATGAGCAAAAAAAAACTGAATTAGCAAAAAAAAAAAAAAAAATATGAATTAGCAAAAAAAAAAAAAATATGAATTAGAAAAAAAAACTGAATTAGCAAAAAAAAAAAAAAATTGGCAAAAAAAAAAATTAGAAAAAAATCTGAATTAGCAAAAAAAAAATAAAAAAATAAATGAATTAGAAAAAAACAAAAATATGAATTAGCAAAAAAAATATGAATGAGCAAAAAAAAATCTGAATTAGCAAAAAAAATAAAAAAATATGAATTAGAAAAAAAAAAATATGAAATAGCAAAAAGAAAAAAGAAAATATGAATTAGAAAAAAAAAATCCGAATTAGCAAAAAAAAATATATATATATATGAATTAGCAAAAAAAAAATATATGAATTAGCAAAAAAAAAAAAAAAAAATCTGAGTTAGCAAAAAAAAAAAAAAAATAGAATTAGAGAAAAAAAAATCTGAATTAGCAAAAAAAACAACCAAATCTGAATTAGCAAAAAAAAAAATAAAAATTAGGAAAAAAAAAAATAGAAAAAAAATCTGAATTAGCAAAAAAAATGAATTAGAAAAAAAAATATGAATTAGCAAAAAAAAAAAAAAAAAAAAATCTGAATTAGCAAAAAAAAAAAAAAAATCTGAATTAGCAAAAAAAAAAAAAAAAAAAAAATGAATGAATGAGCAAAAAAAAATCTGAATTAGCAAAAAAAAAATATGAATAGAAAAAAAAATATATATTAGCAAAAAAAAATATGAATTAGCAAAAAAAAAATAAAATAAAAAACTGAATTAGCAAAAAAAAAAAAATCCGAATTAGCAAAAAAAAAAAAAATATGAATTAGCAAAAAAAAAATATGAATGAGCAAAAAAAATCTGAATTAGCAAAAAACAAAAATCTGAATTAGCAAAAAAAAAAATAAAAATCTGAATTAACAAAAAAAAAATTAGTTAGCAAAAAAAAAATATGAATGAGCACAAAAAATCTGAATTATCAAAAAAATCTGAGTTAAAATGAAATAAAAAAAAATACGACTTAAAAAAAAAATATGAATTAGAAAAAAACAATATGAATTAGCAAAAAAAAAAAAAAAAATCCGAATTAGCAAAAAAAAAAAAAATTTGAATTACAAAACAAAAAATATGAATGAGGAAAAAAAATCTGAATTAGCAAAAAAAAAAATAAAAAAAAAATATGAATTAGAAAAAAAAAATATGAATTAGCAAAAAAATAATATATGAATTAACAAAAAAAAAATATATGAATTAGCAAAAAAAAAAAAAATCTGAATTAGCGAAAACAAAAAAACAAAAATATGAATTAGAAAAAAAAATCTGAATTAGCAAAAAAAAAAATCTGAATTAGCAAAAAAAAATTAGAAAAAAAATCTAAATTAGCAAAAAAAAAATAAAAAAATAAATGAATTAGAAAAAAACAAAAATATGAATTAGAAAAAAAAAATATGAATGAGCAAAAAAAAAATCTGAATTAGCAAAAAAAAAAAATATGAATTAGAAAAAAAAAATATGAATTAGCAAAAAAAAAAAATATGAATTAGAAAAAAAAAAAAAAATCTGAATTAGCAAAAAAAAAAAATAAAAATTGGCAAAAAAAAAAACTGAATTAGCAAAAAAAAATCTGAATTAGCAAAAAAAAAAATCTTAGTTAGCAAAACAAAAAAAAAATATGAATTAGAAAAAAAAAATATGAATTATCAAAAAAAAAAAAAAAACTGAATTAGCAAAAAAAAAATATATATGAATTAGAAAAAAAAAACATATGAATTAGCAAAAAAAAAAAAATCTGAATTAGCAAAAAAAAAAACAAAAATATGAATTAGAAAAAAAACAAAATCTGAATTAGCAAAAAAAAAAAACCAAATCTGAATTAGCAAAAAAAAAAAAAAAAAATTTTAAAAAAATCTGAATTAGCAAAAAAAAAATATGAATTAGAAAAAAAAATATAAATTAGCAAAAAATAAATAAAATAAAAAACTGAATTAGCAAAAAAAAAAAAAAAATTCGAATTAGCAAAAAAAAAAAAAATGTGGATTAGCAGAAAAAAAAAATATGAATGAGCAAAAAAAAATCTGAATTAGCAAAAAAAAAAACAAATATGAATTAGAAAAAAAATAAAAATTAGCAAAAAAAAATAAAAATTAGCAAAAAAAAAATAAAAATAAAAAAAAAATTAGAAAAAAAATCTAAATTAGCAAAAAAAAATGAATTAGAAAAAAAAACAAAAATATGAATTAGCAAAAAAAAATATGAATGAGCAAAAAAAAATCTGAATTAGCAAAAAAAATAAAAAAATATGAATTAGAAAAAAAAAAATATGAATTAGCAAAAAGAAAAAAGAAAATATGAATTAGAAAAAAAAAATCTGAATTAGCAAAAAAAAAAAAAATCTGGATTAGCAAAAAAAAAAAAAAAATAAATATGAATGAGGAAAAAAAAATCTGAATTAGCAAAAAAAAATAAAAAAAACTATGAATTAGCAAAAAAAAAATATATATATTAGCAAAAAAAATATGAATTAGCAAAAAAATAAAAATAAAATAAAAAACTGAATTAGAAAAAAAAATCCGAATTAGCAAAAAAAAAAATATATATATGAATTAGCAAAAAAAAATATATGAATTAGCAAAAAAAAAAAAAAAAAAAATCTGAGTTAGCAAAAAAAAAAAAAAATATGAATTAGAAAAAAAAATCTGAATTAGCAAAAAAAAAAACCAAATCTGAATTAGCAAAAAAAAAAATAAAAATTAGGAAAAAAAAAAAAATCTGAATTAGCAAAAAAAAATGAATTAGAAAAAAAAAATATGAATTAGCAAAAAAAAAATCTGAATTAGCAAAAAAAAAAAAAAAAATATGAATTAGCAAAAAAAAATAAAATAAAAAAAAAAATGAATGAATGAGCAAAAAAAAATCTGAATTAGCAAAAAAAAAAATATGAATAGAAAAAAATATATATATTAGCAAAAAAAAATATGAGTTAGCAAAAAAAATAAAATAAAAAACTGAATTCGCAAAAAAAATCCGAATTAGCAAAAAAAAAAAAAATTTGAATTAGCAAAAAAAAAAAAATATGAATGAGCAAAAAAAAATCTGAATTAGAAAAAAAAAAAATATGAATTAGAAAAAAGAATATTAATTAGCAAAAAAAAATCTGAATTAGCAAAAAAAAAAAAACAAATCTGAATTAGCAAAAAAAAAAAACTAAAAATTAGCAAAAAAAATTAGAAAAAAAAATCTGAGTTAGAAAAAAAAAATATGAATTAGAAAAAAACAAAAAAATATGAATTAGCAAAAAAAAAAAAAAAAGAAAAAAAATTGAATTAGCAAAAAAAAAAAAATCTGAATTAGCAAAAAAAAAAAAATCTGATTTAGCAAAAAAAAAAAAATATGAATTAGCAAAAAAAAAATATGAATGAGCAAAAAAAATCTGAATTAGCAAAAAACAAAAATCTGAATTAGCAAAAAAAAAAAAAAAAAAATCTGAATTAACAAAAAAAAAAAAATTAGTTAGCAAAAAAAAAAATATGAATGAGCAAAAAAAATCTGAATTATCAAAAAAATCTGAATTAAAATAAAATAAAAAAAAATACGACTTAAAAAAAAAAATATGAATTAGAAAAAAACAATATGAATTAGCAAAAAAAAAAAAATCCGAATTAGCAAAAAAAAAATGTGAATTAGCAAAAAAAAAATATGAATGAGGAAAAAAAATCTGAATTAGCAAAAAAAAATAAAAAAAAAATATGAATTAGAAAAAAAAAAATATGAATTAGCAAAAAAATAATATATGAATTAACAAAAAAAAAATATATGAATTAGCAAAAAAAAAAAATCTGAATTAGCGAAAACAAAAAAACAAAAATATGAATTAGAAAAAAAAAATCTGAATTAGCAAAAAAAAAAAATCTGAATTAGCAAGAAAAAATTAGAAAAAAAATCTAAATTAGCAAAAAAAAAATAAAAAAATAAATGAATTAGAAAAAAACAAAAATATGAATTAGCAAAAAAAAAAATATGAATGAGCAAAAAAAATATCTGAATTAGCAAAAAAAAAAAATATGAATTAGAAAAAAAAATATGAATTAGCAAAAAAAAAAATATGAATGAGCAAAAAAAAAATCTGAATTAGCAAAAAAAAATAAATATGAATTAGAAAAAAAAAATATGAATTAGCAAAAAAAAAAAAATATGAATTAGAAAAAAAAAAAATCTGAATTAGCAAAAAAAAAAAAATAAAAATTGGCAAAAAAAAAAACTGAATTAGCAAAAAAAAATCTGAATTAGCAAAAAAAAAAATCTTAGTTGCAAAACAAAAAAAAAATATGAATTAGGAAAAAAATATGAATTATCAACAAAAAAAAAAAAACTGAATTAGCAAAAAAAAATATATATGAATTAGCAAAAAAAAAAAATTTGAATTAGCAAAAAAAAAAAATGTGAATTAGCAAAAAAAAAACAAAAATATGAATTAGAAAAAAAACAAAATCTGAATTAGCAAAAAAAAAAAACCAAATCTGAATTAGCAAAAAAAAAAATAAAAATTAGCAAAAAAAAAAAAATTAGAAAAAAATCTGAATTAGCAAAAAAAAAATATGAATTAGAAAAAAAAAATATGAATTAGCAAAAAATAAATAAAATAAAAAACTGAATTAGCAAAAAAAAAAAAAAAATTCGAATTAGCAAAAAAAAAAAAAATGTGGATTAGCAAAAAAAAAAAATATGAATGAGCAAAAAAAAATCTGAATTAGCAAAAAAAAAAAAAAAATATGAATTAGAAAAAAAAATAAAAATTAGCAAAAAAAAATAAAAATTATCAAAAAAAAAAAAATAAAAATAAAAAAAAAATTAGAAAAAAAAATCTAAATTAGCAAAAAAAAATTAAAAAAAAAATGAATTAGAAAAAAAACAAAAATATGAATTAGCAAAAAAAAAATATGAATGAGCAAAAAAAAATCTGAATTAGCAAAAAAAATAAAAAAATATGAATTAAAAAAAAAAATATGAATTAGCAAAAAGAAAAAAGAAAATATGAATTAGAAAAAAAAATCTGAATTAGCAAAAAAAAAAAAATCTGGATTAGCAAAAAAAAAAAAAAATAAATAAATATGAATGAGGAAAAAAAAATCTGAATTAGCAAAAAAAAATAAAAAAAACTATGAATTAGCAAAAAAAAAGTATATATATTAGCAAAAAAAAATATGAATTAGCAAAAAAATAAAAATAAAATAAAAAACTGAATTAGAAAAAAAAATCCGAATTAGCAAAAAAAAAATATATATATATATGAATTAGCAAAAAAAAATATATGAATTAGCAAAAAAAAAAAAAAAAAAATCTGAGTTAGCAAAAAAAAAAAAAAAAATATGAATTAGAAAAAAAAAAATCTGAATTAGCAAAAAAAAAGCCAAATCTGAATTAGCAAAAAAAAATAAAAATTAGGAAAAAAAAAAATAGAAAAAAAATCTGAATTAGCAAAAAAAAATGAATTAGAAAAAAAAATATGAATTAGCAAAAAAAAATCTGAATTAGCAAAAAAAAAAAAAAAAAAATCTGAATTAGCAAAAAAAAAAAAAAAAAAAAAAAAAATAAAAAAAATAAATGAATGAATGAGCAAAAAAAAATCTGAATTAGCAAAAAAAAAAATATGAATAGAAAGAAAAATATATATTAGCAAAAAAAAATATGAATTAGCAAAAAAAAAAAATAAAATAAAA
Source organism: Dioctria linearis (assembly GCA_963930735.1). Lineage (NCBI taxonomy): Eukaryota > Metazoa > Arthropoda > Insecta > Diptera > Asilidae > Dioctria > Dioctria linearis. Next base: position 56,063 of record CAWVNZ010000863.1, on the reverse strand, counting down.
AACTGAATTAGCAAAAAAATCCGAATTAGCAAAAAAAAAAAAAATTTGAATTAGCAAAAAAAAAAAAATATGAATGAGCAAAAAAAATCTGAATTAGAAAAAAAAAAAAATATGAATTAGAAAAAAAAATATTAATTAGCAAAAAAAAATCTGAATTAGCAAAAAAAAAAACAAATCTGAATTAGCAAAAAAAAAAACTAAAAATTAGCAAAAAAAAAATTAGAAAAAAAAATCTGAATTAGAAAAAAAAATATGAATTAGAAAAAAACAAAAAAATATGAATTAGCAAAAAAAAAAAAAAAAAAAATTGAATTAGCAAAAAAAAAAAAATCTGAATTAGCCAAAAAAAATCTGATTTAGCAAAAAAAAAAAAAATATGAATTAGCAAAAAAAAAATATGAATGAGCAAAAAAAATCTGAATTAGCAAAAAACAAAAATCTGAATTAGCAAAAAAAAAAAAAAAAATCTGAATTAACAAAAAAAAAAAAAATTAGTTAGCAAAAAAAAAATGAATGAGCAAAAAAAATCTGAATTATCAAAAAAATCTGAATTAAAATAAAATAAAAAAAAATACGACTTAAAAAAAAATATGAATTAGAAAAAAACAATATGAATTAGCAAAAAAAAAAAAATCCGAATTAGCAAAAAAAAAAAATGTGAATTAGCAAAAAAAAAAATATGAATGAGGAAAAAAAATCTGAATTAGCAAAAAAAAAATAAAAAAAAATATGAATTAGAAAAAAAAAATATGAATTAGCAAAAAAATAATATATGAATTAACAAAAAAAAAATATATGAATTAGCAAAAAAAAAAAAAAAATCTGAATTAGCGAAAACAAAAAAACAAAAATATGAATTAGAAAAAAAAAATCTGAATTAGCAAAAAAAAAAAATCTGAATTAGCAAAAAAAAATTAGAAAAAAAATCTAAATTAGCAAAAAAAAAATAAAAAAATAAATGAATTAGAAAAAAACAAAAATATGAATTAGCAAAAAAAAAAATATGAATGAGCAAAAAAAAAATCTGAATTAGCAAAAAAAAAAAAAAATATGAATTAGAAAAAAAAATATGAATTAGCAAAAAAAAAAAAAATATGAATTAGAAAAAAAAAAAAATCTGAATTAGCAAAAAAAAAAAATAAAAATTGGCAAAAAAAAAACTGAATTAGCAAAAAGAAATCTGAATTAGCAAAAAAAAAAATCTTAGTTAGCAAAACAAAAAAAAATATGAATTAGAAAAAAAAAATATGAATTACCAAAAAAAAAAAAAAAAACTGAATTAGCAAAAAAAAAAATATATATGAATTAGCAAAAAAAAAAAATATGAATTAGCAAAAAAAAAAAATCTGAATTAGCAAAAAAAAAACAAAAATATGAATTAGAAAAAAAACAAAATCTAAATTAGCAAAAAAAAAAAAAACCAAATCTGAATTAGCAAAAAAAAAAATAAAAATTAGCAAAAAAAAAAAATTAGAAAAAAATCTGAATTAGCAAAAAAAAAAATATGAATTAGAAAAAAAAAATATAAATTAGCAAAAAATAAATAAAATAAAAAACTGAATTAGCAAAAAAAAAAAAAAAATTCGAATTAGCAAAAAAAAAAAAAATGTGGATTAGCAAAAAAAAAAAAAAAAATATGAATGAGCAAAAAAAAATCTGAATTAGCAAAAAAAAAAAAATATGAATTAGAAAAAAAAATAAAAATTAGCAAAAAAAAATAAAAATTAGCAAAAAAAAAAATAAAAATAAAAAAAAAATTAGAAAAAAAAATCTAAATTAGCAAAAAAAAATTAAAAAAAAAATGAATTAGAAAAAAAACAAAAATATGAATTAGCAAAAAAAAAATATGAATGAGCAAAAAAAAAATCTGAATTAGCAAAAAAAATAAAAAAAATATGAATTAGCAAAAAAAAAAAAATATGAATTAGAAAAAAAAAATCTGAATTAGCAAAAAAAAAAAAAAATTGGCAAAAAAAAAAAAATTAGAAAAAAATCTGAATTAGCAAAAAAAAAAAATAAAAAAATAAATGAATTAGAAAAAAACAAAAATATGAATTAGCAAAAAAATATGAATGAGCAAAAAAAAATCTGAATTAGCAAAAAAAATAAAAAAATATGAATTAGAAAAAAAAAAGTATGAATTAGCAAAAAGAAAAAAGAAAATATGAATTAGAAAAAAAATCTGAATTAGCAAAAAAAAAAAAAATAAAAATTGGCAAAAAAAAACTGAATTAGCAAAAAAAAAAAAAAAAAAAATCTGAATTAGCAAAAAAAAAATAAAAATTAGCAAAAAAAAAAATTAGAAAAAAAATCTGAATTAGCAAAAAAAAATGAATTAGAAAAAAAATATGAATTAGCAAAAAAAAATAATATGAATTAGCAAAAAAAAAAAAGAAAAAAATCTGAATTAGCAAAAAAAAAAAAGTCTGGATTAGCAAAAAAAAAAAAAAAATAAATAAATATGAATGAGGAAAAAAAAATCTGAATTAGCAAAAAAAAATAAAAAAACTATGAATTAGCAAAAAAAATATATATATATTAGCAAAAAAAAATATGAATTAGCAAAAAAAATAAAATAAAATAAAAAACTGAATTAGAAAAAAAATCCGAATTAGCAAAAAAAAAATATATATATATGAATTAGCAAAAAAAAATATATGAATTAGCAAAAAAAAAAAAAAAAAAATCTGAGTTAGCAAAAAAAAAAAAAAAAAATATGAATTAGAAAAAAAAAATCTGAATTAGCAAAAAAAAAACCAATTAGCAAAAAAAAATAAAAATTAGGAAAAAAAAAAATTAGAAAAAAAATCTGAATTAGCAAAAAAAAATGAATTAGAAAAAAAAATATGAATTAGCAAAAAAAAAAAAAAAAAATCTGAATTAGCAAAAAAAAAAAAATCTGAATTAGCAAAAAAAAAAATAAATAAATAAAATAAAAAAAAAAAAAAAAATGAATGAATGAGCAAAAAAAAAATCTGAATTAGCAAAAAAAAAAATATGAATAGAAAAAAAATATATATTAGCAAAAAAAAATATGAATTAGAAAAAAAAAATAATATAAAAAACTGAATTATCAAAAAAAAAAAAAATCCGAATTAGCAAAAAAAAAAAAAATTGAGTTAGCAAAAAAAAAAAATATGAATGAGCAAAAAAAAATCTGAATTAGAAAAAAAAAAATATGAATTAGAAAAAAAAATATTAATTAGCAAAAAAAAATCTGAATTAGCAAAAAAAAAAAAAACAAATTTGAATTAACAAAAAAAAAAACTAAAAATTAGCAAAAAAAGAATTAGAAAAAAAAATCTGAATTAGAAAAAAAAAATATGAATTAGAAAAAAACAAAAAAATATCAATTAGCAAAAAAAAAAAAAAGAAAAAAAATTGAATTAGCAAAAAAAAAAAATCTGAATTAGCAAAAAAAAAAAATCTGATTTAGCAAAAAAACAAAAAAAAAATATGAATTAGCAAAAAAAAAATATCAATGAGCAAAAAAAATCTGAATTAGCAAAAAACAAAAATTTGAATTAGCAAAAAAACAAACAAAAATCTGAATTAACAAAAAAAAAAAAAATTAATTAGCAAAAAAAAAATATGAATGGGCAAAAAAAATCTGAATTATCAAAAAAATCTGAATTAAAATAAAATAAAAAAAAAATATGACTTAAAAAAAAAAAAAAAATATGAATTACAAAAAAACAATATGAATTAGCAAAAAAAAAAAAAAATCCGAATTAGCAAAAAAAAAAAAAAATGTGAATTAGCAAAAAAAAAAATATGAATGAGGAAAAAAAATCTGAATTAGCAAAAAAAAATAAAAAAAAAAATATGAATTAGAAAAAAAAATATGAATTAGCAAAAAAATAATATATGAATTAACAAAAAAAAAATATATGAATTAGCAAAAAAAAAATCTGAATTAGCAAAAACAAAAAAACAAAAATATGAATTAGAAAAAAAAAATCTGAATTAGCAAAAAAAAATTAGAAAAAAAATCTAAATTAGCAAAAAAAAAAATAAAAAAATAAATGAATTAGAAAAAAACAAAAATATGAATTAGCAAAAAAAAATATGAATGAGCAAAAAAAAATCTGAATTAGCAAAAAAAAAAAAAATTAAAAAAAAAATATGAATTAGCAAAAAAAAATATGAATTAGAAAAAAAAAAATCTGAATTAGCAAAAAAAAAAATAAAAATTGGCAAAAAAAAAACTGAATTAGCAAAAAAAAAATCTGAATTAGCAAAAAAAAAAATTTTAGTTAGCAAAACAAAAAAAAAATATGAATTAGAAAAAAAATCTAAATTAGCAAAAAAAAAAATAAAAAAATAAATGAATTAGAAAAAAACAAAAATATGAATTAGCAAAAAAAAAAATATGAATGAGCAAAAAAAAAATCTGAATTAGCAAAAAAAAAAAAATATGAATTAGAAAAAAAAATATGAATTAGCAAAAAAAAAAAAAATATGAATTAGAAAAAAAAAAATCTGAATTAGAAAAAAAAAATATGAATTAGAAAAAAAAATATTAATTAGCAAAAAAAAATCTGAATTAGCAAAAAAAAAAATCTGAATTAGCAAAAAAAAAAAACTAAAAATTAGCAAAAAAAAATTAGAAAAAAAAATCTGAATTAGAAAAAAAAATATGAATTAGAAAAAAACAAAAAAATATGAATTAGCAAAAAAAAAAAAAAAAAAAAAATTGAATTAGCAAAAAAAAAAAAAAAAAATCTGAATTAGCAAAAAAAAAAAAATCTGATTTAGCAAAAAAAAAAAAAATATGAATTAGCAAAAAAAAAATATGAATGAGCAAAAAAAATCTGAATTAGCAAAAAACAAAAATCTGAATTAGCAAAAAAAAAAAAAAAATCTGAATTAACAAAAAAAAAAAAATTAGTTAGCAAAAAAAAAATGAATGAGCAATAAAAATCTGAATTATCAAAAAAATCTGAATTAAAATAAAATAAAAAAAAATACGACTTAAAAAAAACAATATGAATTAGAAAAAAACAATATGAATTAGCAAAAAAAAAAAAATCCGAATTAGCAAAAAAAAAAAATGTGAATTAGCAAAAAAAAAATATGAATGAGGAAAAAAAATCTGAATTAGCAAAAAAAAAATAAAAAAAAAATATGAATTAGAAAAAAAAATAAAAAAATATGAATTAGAAAAAAAAAATATGAATTAGCAAAAAGAAAAAAGAAAATATGAATTAGAAGAAAAAAATCTGAATTAGCAAAAAAAAAAAAATAAAAATTGGCAAAAAAAAACTGAATTAGCAAAAAAAAAAAAAAAAATCTGAATTAGCAAAAAAAAAATAAAAATTAGCAAAAAAAAAATAAAAATTAGCAAAAAAAAAAATTAGAAAAAAAATCTGAATTAGCAAAAAAAAATGAATTAGAAAAAAAAATATGAATTAGCAAAAAAAAATAATATGAATTAGCAAAAAAAAAAAAGAAAAAAATCTGAATTAGCAAAAAAAAAAAAGTCTGGATTAGCAAAAAAAAAAAAAAAATAAATAAATAAAAAAAAAAAATAAATATGAATGAGGAAAAAAAAATCTGAATTAGCAAAAAAAAATAAAAAAAACTATGAATTAGCAAAAAAAATATATATATATTAGCAAAAAAAAAAATATGAATTAGCAAAAAAAATAAAATAAAATAAAAAACTGAATTAGAAAAAAAATCCGAATTAGCAAAAAAAAAATATATATATATGAATTAGCAAAAAAAAATATATGAATTAGCAAAAAAAAAAAAAAAAAATCTGAGTTAGCAAAAAAAAAAAAAAAAAAAATATGAATTAGAAAAAAAAAATCTGAATTAGCAAAAAAAAAAACCAATTAGCAAAAAAAAAATAAAAATTAGGAAAAAAAAAAAAATTAGAAAAAAAATCTGAATTAGCAAAAAAAAAATGAATTAGAAAAAAAAATATGAATTAGCAAAAAAAAAAAAAAAAATCTGAATTAGCAAAAAAAAAAAAAATCTGAATTAGCAAAAAAAAAAAAAATAAATAAAATAAAAAAAAAAAAAAAATGAATGAATGAGCAAAAAAAAAATCTGAATTAGCAAAAAAAAAATATGAATAGAAAAAAAATATATATTAGCAAAAAAAAAATATGAATTAGAAAAAAAAAAAAAAAAAAAAAAAACTGAATTATCAAAAAAAAAAAAAATCCGAATTACCAAAAAAAAAAAAAAATTGAGTTAGCAAAAAAAAAAAAATATGAATGAGCAAAAAAAAAATGAATTAGAAAAAAAAAAAATATGAATTAGAAAAAAAAATATTAATTAGCAAAAAAAATCTGAATTAGCAAAAAAAAAAAAAACAAATTTGAATTAGCAAAAAAAAAAACTAAAAATTAGCAAAAAAAGAATTAGAAAAAAAAATCTGAATTAGAAAAAAAAATATGAATTAGAAAAAAACAAAAAAATATCAATTAGCAAAAAAAAAAAAAAAGAAAAAAAATTGAATTAGCAAAAAAAAAAAATCTGAATTAGCAAAAAAAAAAAAATCTGATTTAGCAAAAAAAAAAAAAAAAATATGAATTAGCAAAAAAAAAATATCAATGAGCAAAAAAAATCTGAATTAGCAAAAAACAAAAATCTGAATTAGCAAAAAAAAAAAAAATCTGAATTAACAAAAAAAAAAAAAAATTAATTAGCAAAAAAAAAATATGAATGGGCAAAAAAAATCTCAATTATCAAAAAAATCTGAATTAAAATAAAATAAAAAAAAATACGACTTAAAAAAAAAAAATATGAATTAGAAAAAAACAATATGAATTAGCAAAAAAAAAAAATCCGAATTAGCAAAAAAAAAAAAAAATGTGAATTAGCAAAAAAAAAATATGAATGAGGAAAAAAAATCTGAATTAGCAAAAAAAAATAAAAAAAAAAATATGAATTAGAAAAAAAAATATGAATTAGCAAAAAAATAATATATGAATTAACAAAAAAAAAATATATGAATTAGCAAAAAAAAAATCTGAATTAGCAAAAACAAAAAAACAAAATTATGAATTAGCAAAAAAAAATATGAATGAGCAAAAAAAAAATCTGAATTAGCAAAAAAAAAAAAAAAATTAAAAAAAAAATATGAATTAGCAAAAAAAAAAAAAAATATGAATTAGAAAAAACAAATCTGAATTAGCAAAAAAAAAAAATAAAAATTTGCAAAAAAAAAAACTGAATTAGCAAAAAAAAAATCTGAATTAGCAAAAAAAAAAAATTTTAGTTAGCAAAACAAAAAAAAAATATGAATTAGAAAAAAAATCTAAATTAGCAAAAAAAAAATAAATAAATAAATGAATTAGAAAAAAACAAAAATATGAATTAGCAAAAAAAAAAATATGAATGAGCAAAAAAAAAATCTGAATTAGCAAAAAAAAAGAAAATATGAATTAGAAAAAAAAATATGAATTAGCAAAAAAAAAAAAATATGAATTAGAAAAAAAAAATCTGAATTAGAAAAAAAAAATATGAATTAGAAAAAAAAATATTAATTAGCAAAAAAAAATCTGAATTAGCAAAAAAAAAAAAAAACAAATCTGAATTAGCAAAAAAAAAAAACTAAAAATTAGCAAAAAAAAATTAGAAAAAAAAATCTGAATTAGAAAAAAAAATATGAATTAGAAAAAAACAAAAAAATATGAATTAGCAAAAAAAAAAAAAAAAAAAAAATTGAATTAGCAAAAAAAAAAAAAATCTGAATTAGCAAAAAAAAAAAAATCTGATTTAGCAAAAAAAAAAAAAAATATGAATTAGCAAAAAAAAAATATGAATGAGCAAAAAAAATCTGAATTAGCAAAAAACAAAAATCTGAATTAGCAAAAAAAAAAAAAAAAAATCTGAATTAACAAAAAAAAAAAAATTAGTTAGCAAAAAAAAAATGAATGAGCAATAAAAATCTGAATTATCAAAAAAATCTGAATTAAAATAAAATAAAAAAAAATACGACTTAAAAAAAAAAAATATGAATTAGAAAAAAACAATATGAATTAGCAAAAAAAAAAATCCGAATTAGCAAAAAAAAAAAAATGTGAATTAGCAAAAAAAAAATATGAATGAGGAAAAAAAATCTGAATTAGCAAAAAAAAAAAAAAAAAAAAATATGAATTAGAAAAAAAAAATATGAATTAGCAAAAAAATAATATATGAATTAACAAAAAAAAAAATATATGAATTAGCAAAAAAAAAAAAAAATCTGAATTAGCGAAAACAAAAAAACAAAAATATGAATTAGAAAAAAAAATCTGAATTAGCAAAAAAAAAAATCTGAATTAGCAAAAAAAAATTAGAAAAAAAATCTAAATTAGCAAAAAAAAAAATAAAAAAATAAATGAATTAGAAAAAAACAAAAATATGAATTAGCAAAAAAAAAAATATGAATGAGCAAAAAAAAAATCTGAATTAGCAAAAAAAAAAATATGAATTAGAAAAAAAAATTATGAATTAGCAAAAAAAAAAAAAAAATATGAATTAGAAAAAAAAAAAATCTGAATTAGCAAAAAAAAAAATAAAAATTGGCAAAAAAAAAAACTGAATTAGCAAAAAAAAAATCTGAATTAGCAAAAAAAAAATCTTAGTTAGCAAAACAAAAAAAAATATGAATTAGAAAAAAAAAATATGAATTACCAAAAAAAAAAAAAAAACTGAATTAGCAAAAAAAAAATATATATGAATTAGCAAAAAAAAAAAAATATGAATTAGCAAAAAAAAAAAATCTGAATTAGCAAAAAAAAAACAAAAATATGAATTAGAAAAAAAACAAAATCTGAATTAGCAAAAAAAAAAAAACCAAATCTGAATTAGCAAAAAAAAAAAAAAATTAGCAAAAAAAAAAAATTAGAAAAAAATCTGAATTAGCAAAAAAAAAAATATGAATTAGAAAAAAAAAATATAAATTAGCAAAAAATAAATAAAATAAAAAACTGAATTAGCAAAAAAAAAAAAAAATTCGAATTAGCAAAAAAAAAAAAAATGTGGATTAGCAAAAAAAAAAAAAAAATATGAATGAGCAAAAAAAAATCTGAATTAGCAAAAAAAAAAAATATGAATTAGAAAAAAAAAATAAAAATTAGCAAAAAAAAATAAAAATTAGCAAAAAAAAAATAAAAATAAAAAAAAATTAGAAAAAAAAATCTAAATTAGCAAAAAAAAATTAAAAAAAAAATGAATTAGAAAAAAAACAAAAATATGAAAAAAAAAATTAGTTAGCAAAAAAAAAATGAATGAGCAATAAAAATCTGAATTATCAAAAAAATCTGAATTAAAATAAAATAAAAAAAAATACGACTTAAAAAAAAAATATGAATTAGAAAAAAACAATATGAATTAGCAAAAAAAAAAAATCCGAATTAGCAAAAAAAAAAAATGTGAATTAGCAAAAAAAAAATATGAATGAGGAAAAAAAATCTGAATTAGCAAAAAAAAAAAAAAAAAAAAATATGAATTAGAAAAAAAAAATATGAATTAGCAAAAAAATAATATATGAATTAACAAAAAAAAAAATATATGAATTAGCAAAAAAAAAAAAAAATCTGAATTAGCGAAAACAAAAAAACAAAAATATGAATTAGAAAAAAAAATCTGAATTAGCAAAAAAAAAAATCTGAATTAGCAAAAAAAAATTAGAAAAAAAATCTAAATTAGCAAAAAAAAAATAAAAAAATAAATGAATTAGAAAAAAACAAAAATATGAATTAGCAAAAAAAAAAATATGAATGAGCAAAAAAAAAATCTGAATTAGCAAAAAAAATTAAAAAAAATATGAATTAGAAAAAAAAATATGAATTAGCAAAAAAAAAAAAATATGAATTACAAAAAAAAAATCTGAATTAGCAAAAAAAAAAAAAAAATTTGCAAAAAAAAAAAAATTAGAAAAAAATCTGAATTAGCAAAAAAAAAATAAAAAAATAAATGAATTAGAAAAAAACAAAAATATGAATTAGCAAAAAAATATGAATGAGCAAAAAAAAATCTGAATTAGCAAAAAAAATAAAAAAATATGAATTAGAAAAAAAAAATATGAATTAGCAAAAAGAAAAAAGAAAATATGAATTAGAAAAAAAAATCTGAATTAGCAAAAAAAAAAATAAAAATTGGCAAAAAAAACTGAATTAGCAAAAAAAAAAAAAAAAATCTGAATTAGCAAAAAAAAAATAAAAATTAGCAAAAAAAAAATAAAAATTAGCAAAAAAAAAATTAGAAAAAAAATCTGAATTAGCAAAAAAAAAATGAATTAGAAAAAAAATATGAATTAGCAAAAAAAAATAATATGAATTAGCAAAAAAAAAAAAAAAATCTGAATTAGCAAAAAAAAAAAAATAAATAAATAAAAAAAATAAATAAATATGAATGAGGAAAAAAAATCTGAATTAGCAAAAAAAAATAAAAAAAACTATGAATTAGCAAAAAAAATATATATATATTAGCAAAAAAAAAATATGAATTAGCAAAAAAAATAAAATAAAATAAAAAACTGAATTAGAAAAAAAATCCGAATTAGCAAAAAAAAAATATATATATATGAATTAGCAAAAAAAAATATATGAATTAGCAAAAAAAAAAAAAAAAAAAAATCTGAGTTAGCAAAAAAAAAAAAAAAAAAAAATATGAATTAGAAAAAAAAAATCTGAATTAGCAAAAAAAAAAACCAATTATCAAAAAAAAATAAAAATTAGGAAAAAAAAAAAAAATTAGAAAAAAAATCTGAATTAGCAAAAAAAAAATGAATTAGAAAAAAAATATGAATTAGCAAAAAAAAAAAAAAAAATCTGAATTAGCAAAAAAAAAAAAAAAATCTGAATTAGCAAAAAAAAAAAAAAAAATAAATAAAATAAAAAAAAAAAAATGAATGAATGAGCAAAACAAAAATCTGAATTAGCAAAAAAAAAATATGAATAGAAAAAAATATATATTAGCAAAAAAAAATATGAATTAGCAAAAAAAAAAAAAAAATCTGAATTAGCAAAAAAAAAAAAAAAAATAAATAAAATAAAAAAAAATAAATGAATGAATGAGCAAAACAAAAATCTGAATTAGAAAAAAAAAATATGAATTAGAAAAAAAAATATTAATTAGCAAAAAAAAATCTGAATTAGCAAAAAAAAAAAAACAAATTTGAATTAGCAAAAAAAAAAACTAAAAATTAGGAAAAAAAGAATTAGAAAAAAAAATCTGAATTAGAAAAAAAAAATATGAATTAGCAAAAAAAAAAAAAATATGAATTAGCAAAAAAAAAAAAGAAAAGAAAAAAAATTGAATTAGCAAAAAAAAAAAATCTGAATTAGCAAAAAAAATCTGATTTAGCAAAAAAAAAAAAAAATATGAATTAGCAAAAAAAAAAAATATGAATGAGCAAAAAAAATCTGAATTAGCAAAAAACAAAAATCTGAATTAGCAAAAAAAAAAAAAAATCTGAATTAACAAAAAAAAAAAATTAATTAGCAAAAAAAAATATGAATGGGCAAAAAAATCTGAATTATCAAAAAAAAAAATATGAATGAGGAAAAAAAATCTGAATTAGCAAAAAAAAAATAAAAAAAAAAATATGAATTAGAAAAAAAAAATATGAATTAGCAAAAAAATAATATATGAATTAACAAAAAAAAAAATATATGAATTAGCAAAAAAAAATCTGAATTAGCAAAAACAAAAAAACAAAAATATGAATTAGAAAAAAAAAATCTGAATTAGCAAAAAAAAAAAAAAATCTGGATTAGCAAAAAAAAATTAGAAAAGAAATCTAAATTAGCAAAAAAAAAAATAAAAAAATAAATGAATTAGAAAAAAACAAAAATATGAATTAGCAAAAAAAAATATGAATGAGCAAAAAAAATCTGAATTAGCAAAAAAAAAAAAAATATGAATTAGAAAAAAAAATATGAATTAGCAAAAAAAAAAAAAAAATATGAATTAGAAAAAAAAAATCTGAATTAGCAAAAAAAAAAAATAAAAATTGGCAAAAAAAAAAACTGAATTAGCAAAAAAAAATCTGAATTAGCAAAAAAAAAAATCTTAGTTAGCAAAACAAAAAAAAATATGAATTAGAAAAAAAAATATGAATTAGCAAAAAAAAAAAAAAAAAAACTGAATTAGCAAAAAAAAAATATATATGAATTAGCAAAAAAAAAATATATGAATAAGCAAAAAAAAAAAAAATCTGAATTAGCAAAAAAAAAATAAAATAAAAAACTGAATTAGCAAAAAAAAAAAAAAATTCGAATTAGCAAAAAAAGAAATGTGGATTAGCAAAAAAAAAAAATATGAATGAGCAAAAAAAAATCTGAATTAGCAAAAAAAAATATGAATTAGAAAAAAAAAATATTAATTAGCAAAAAAAATCTGAATTAGCAAAAAAAACAAATCTGAATTAGCAAAAAAAAAAACTAAAAATTAGCAAAAAAAAATATATGAATTAACAAAAAAAAAATATATGAATTAGCAAAAAAAAAAAAAAAAATATATGAATTATCAAAAAAAAAATATATGAATTAGCAAAAAAAAATCTGAATTAGCAAAAAAAAAAAAAAAATATGAATTAGAAAAAAAAAAATCTGAATTAGCAAAAAAAAAAACCAAATCTGAATTAGCAAAAAAAAAATAAAAATTAGCAAAAAAAAAAAAATTAGAATAAAATCTGAATTAGCAAAAAAAAATGAATTAGAAAAAAAAAATATGAATTAGCAAAAAGAAATATGAATGAGCAAAAAAAAATCTGAATTAGCAAAAAAAAAAAAAATATGAATTAGAAAAAAAAATAGAATTAGCAAAAAAAAAATCTGAATTAGCAAAAAAAAAAAAATTTTGAATTACCAAAAAAAAAAAAAAAAAAATGAATGAGCAAAAAAAAATCTGAATTAATAAAAAAAAATAAAAAAAAAATATGAATTAAAAAAAAAAAATATGAATTAGCAAAAAAAAAAATAAAATAAAAAACTGAATTAGCAAAAAAAAAAAAATCCGAATTAGCAAAAACAAAAAAAAAATGTGAATTAGCAAAAAAAAAAAATATGAATGAGCAAAAAAAATCTGAATTAGCAAAAAAAAAAAAAAATGAATTAGAAAAAAAAAAAAAAAATTGAATTAGCAAAAAAAAAAAAAATCTGAATTAGCAAAAAAAAAAAATATGAATTAGAAAAAAAAAATATGAATTAGAAAAAAAAAAATTAGAAAAAAAATCTGAATTAGGAAAAAAAAATGAATTAGAAAAAAAATATTAATTAGCAAAAAAAAATATGACTGAGCAAAAAAAAAAAATAGAAAAAAAATCTGAATTAGCAAAAAAAAAAAAAATCTGAATTAGCAAAAACAAAAAAAAAAAAAAAAAAAAATTAATGAGCAAAAAAAAAATCTGAATTAATAAAAAAAAAAAAAAAAAATATGAATTAAAAAAAAAAAATATGAATTAGCAAAAAAAAAATAAAATAAAAAACTGAATTAGCAAAAAAAAAAAAAATCCGAATTAGCAAAAACAAAAAAAAAATGTGAATTAGCAAAAAAAAAAATATGAATGAGCAAAAAAAATCTGAATTAGCAAAAAAAAACTAAATATTAGCAAAAAAAAATAAAAAAAAATTTGAATTAGCAAAAAAGAAAAAAAAATATGAATTAGCAAAAAAAAAAAAAGAAAAAAATTTCAATTAGCAAAAAAAAAAAAAAATCTGAATTAGCAAAAAAAAAAAAAAATCTGAATTAGCAAAAAAAAAAAAAATATGAATTAGAAAAAAAAATATGAATTAGAAAAGAAAAAAAATTAGAAAAAAAATCTGAATTAGGAAAAAAAAATGAATTAGAAAAAAAATATGAATTAGCAAAAAAAAATAATATGAATTAGCAAAAAAAAAAAAAAAACTCAATTAGCAAAAAAAAAAAAAAATCTGGATTAGCAAAAAAAAAAAAAAAAAAATGAATGAGGAAAAAAAAATCTGAATTAGCAAAAAAAATATATATATGAATTAGCAAAAAAAAAAAATATATGAATTAGCAAAAAAAAAATCTGAATTAGCAAAAAAAAAAACAAAAATACGAATTAGAAAGAAAAAAATCTGAAATATCAAAAAAAAAAAACCAAATCTGAATTAGAAAAAAAAAAATAAATAAAAATGAGCAAAAAAAAAAATAGAAAAAAAATCTGAATTAGCAAAAAAAAAAAAAATCTGAATTAGCAAAAAAAAAAAAAAACAAAAATATGAATTAGAAAAAAAACAAAATCTGAATTAGCAAAAAAAAAAACCAAATCTTAATTAGCAAAAAAAAAAAAAAAAAATTAGCAAAAAAAAAAAATTAGAGAAAAATCTGAATTAGGAAAAAAAAAAACAAAAATATGAATTAGAAAAAAAAACAAAATCTGAATTAGCAAAAAAAAAAAAACCAAATCTGAATTAGAAGAAAAAAAATAAAAATTAGCAAAAAAAAAAAATTAGAAAAAAATCTGAATTAGCAAAAAAAAAAATTTTTTTGAATTACCAAAAAAAAAAAAAAAAAAAAATGAATGAGCAAAAAAAAATCTGAATTAATAAAAAAAAAAAAAAAAAATATGAATTAGAAAAAAAAAATATGAATTAGCAAAAAAAAAATAAAATAAAAAACTGAATTAGCAAAAAAAAAAATCCGAATTAGCAAAAACAAAAAAAAACTGTGAATTAGCAAAAAAAAAAAAATATGAATGAGCAAAAAAAATCTGAATTAGCAAAAAAAAATAAAAAAAAATTTGAAAAAAAAATCTGAATTAGCAAAAAAGAAAAAAAAAATATGAATTAGCAAAAAAAAAAAAAAGAAAAAAATTTCAATTAGCAAAAAAAAAAAAAAAAAATCTGAATTAGCAAAAAAAAAAAAAAATCTGAATTAGCAAAAAAAAAAAATATGAATTAGAAAAAAAAATATGAATTAGAAAAAAAAAAAAATTAGAAAAAAAATCTGAATTAGGAAAAAAAAATGAATTAGAAAAAAATATGAATTAGCAAAAAAAAAATAATATGAATTAGCAAAAAAAAAAAAAAAAACTCAATTAGCAAAAAAAAAAAAAAAAAATCTGGATTAGCAAAAAAAAAAAAAAAAAAAAAAAAAAAAAAAAAATTAATGAGGAAAAAAAATCTGAATTAGCAAAAAAAAAATTTTAAAAAAATATGAATTAGAAAAAAAATATATATTAGAAAAAAAAAAATATGAATTAGCAAAAAATAAATAAAATAAAAAACTGAATTAGCAAAAAAAAAAAAATCCGAATTAGCAAAAAAAAAATATATATATATGAATTAGCAAAAAAAAAATATATGAATTAGCAAAAAAAAAAATCTGAATTAGCAAAAAAAAAACAAAAATACGAATTAGAAAGAAAAAAATCTGAATTATCAAAAAAAAAAAAAAACCAAATCTGAATTAGAAAAAAAAAAAATAGAAAAAAAATCTGAATTAGCAAAAAAAAAAAAATCTGAATTAGCAAAAAAAAAAAACAAAAATATGAATTAGAAAAAAAACAAAATCTGAATTAGCAAAAAAAAAAACCAAATCTGAATTAGCAAAAAAAAAAAATAAAAATTAGAAAAAAAAAATTAGAGCAAAATCTGAATTAGCAAAAAAAAAAAAAAAAAAATCTGAATTAGCAAAAAAAATATATATATGAATTAGCAAAAAAAAAAATATATGAATTAGCAAAAAAAAAATCTGAATTAGCAAAAAAAAAACAAAAATACGAATTAGAAAGAAAAAAATCTGAATTATCAAAAAAAAAAAACCCAATCTGAATTAGAAAAAAAAAAAAATAAAAATGAGAAAAAAAAAAAAATAGAAAAAAATCTGAATTAGCAAAAAAAAAAAAAAATCTGGATTAGCAAAAAAAAAAAAAACAAAAATATGAATTAGAAAAAAAACAAAATCTGAATTAGCAAAAAAAAAAAACCAAATCTGAATTAGCAAAAAAAAAAAAAATTAGCAAAAAAAAAATTAGAGAAAAATCTGAATTAGCAAAAAAAAAAAAACAAAAATATGAATTAGAAAAAAAAACAAAATCTGAATTAGCAAAAAAAAAAAAAACCAAATCTGAATTAGCAGAAAAAAAATAAAAATTAGCAAAAAAAAAAAATTAGAAAAAAATCTGAATTAGCAGAAAAAAAATGAATTAGAAAAAAAAATATAAATTAGCAAAAAATAGATAAAATAAAAAGCTGAATTAGTAAAAAAAAAAAAAAAATTCGAATTAGAAAAAAAAAAAAAATTGGATTAGCAAAAAAAAAAATATGAATGAGCAAAAAAAGATCTGAATTAGCAAAAAAAAAAAAAATATGAATTAGAAAAAAAAATAATATGAATTAGCAAAAAAAAAAAAAACTCAATTAGCAAAAAAAAAAAAAAATCTGGATTAGCAAAAAAAAAAAAATCTGAATTAGCAAAAAAAAAAAAAACAAAAATATGAATTAGAAAAAAAAACAAAATCTGAATTAGCAAAAAAAAAAACCAAATCTTAATTAGCAAAAAAAAAAAAAAAAAAATTAGCAAAAAAAAAAAATTAGAGAAAAATCTGAATTAGGAAAAAAAAAAACAAAAATATGAATTAGAAAAAAAAACAAAATCTGAATTAGCAAAAAAAAAAAAAAACCAAATCTGAATTAGCAGAAAAAAAATAAAAATTAGCAAAAAAAAAAAAATTAGAAAAAAATCTGAATTAGCAAAAAAAAAATTTTTTTTGAATTACCAAAAAAAAAAAAAAATTAATGAGCAAAAAAAAAATCTGAATTAATAAAAAAAAAAAAAAAAATATGAATTAGAAAAAAAAAATATGAATTAGCAAAAAAAAAATAAAATAAAAAACTGAATTAGCAAAAAAAAAAAATCCGAATTAGCAAAAACAAAAAAAAAAGTGAATTAGCAAAAAAAAAAATATGAATGAGCAAAAAAAATCTGAATTAGCAAAAAAAAAATAAAAAAAAATTTGAAAAAAAAATCTGAATTAGCAAAAAAGAAAAAAAAAATATGAATTAGCAAAAAAAAAAAAAGAAAAAAATTTCAATTAGCAAAAAAAAAAAAAATCTGAATTAGCAAAAAAAAAAAAAAAATCTGAATTAGCAAAAAAAAAAAAATATGAATTAGAAAAAAAAATATGAATTAGAAAAAAAAAAAAAATTAGAAAAAAAATCTGAATTAGGAAAAAAAAATGAATTAGAAAAAAATATGAATTAGCAAAAAAAAAATAATATGAATTAGCAAAAAAAAAAAAAAAAAATCTGGATTAGCAAAAAAAAAAAAAAAAAAAAAAAAAAAAAAAAAATGAATGAGGAAAAAAAATCTGAATTAGCAAAAAAAAAATTTTAAAAAAATATGAATTAGAAAAAAAATATATATTAGAAAAAAAAAATATGAATTAGCAAAAAATAAATAAAATAAAAAACTGAATTAGCAAAAAAAAAAATCCGAATTAGCAAAAAAAAAATATATACATATGAATTAGCAAAAAAAAAATATATGAATTAGCAAAAAAAAAATCTGAATTAGCAAAAAAAAAACAAAAATACGAATTAGAAAGAAAAAAATCTGAATTATCAAAAAAAAAAAAAAACCAAATCTGAATTAGAAAAAAAAAAAAATAGAAAAAAAATCTGAATTAGCAAAAAAAAAAAAAAAATCTGAATTAGCAAAAAAAAAAAAAACAAAAATATGAATTAGAAAAAAAACAAAATCTGAATTAGCAAAAAAAAAACCAAATCTGAATTAGCAAAAAAAAAAAAAATAAAAATTAGAAAAAAAAAATTAGAGCAAAATCTGAATTAGCAAAAAAAAAAAAAAAAAATCTGAATTAGCAAAAAAAATATATATATGAATTAGCAAAAAAAAAAAATATATGAATTAGCAAAAAAAAAAATCTGAATTAGCAAAAAAAAAACAAAAATACGAATTAGAAAGAAAAAAATCTGAATTATCAAAAAAAAAAAACCAAATCTGAATTAGAAAAAAAAAAAAATAAAAATGAGCAAAAAAAAAAAATAGAAAAAAATCTGAATTAGCAAAAAAAAAAAAAAAATCTGAATTAGCAAAAAAAAAAAAAACAAAAATATGAATTAGAAAAAAAACAAAATCTGAATTAGCAAAAAAAAAAAACCAAATCTGAATTAGCAAAAAAAAAAAAAAATTAGCAAAAAAAAAAATTAGAGAAAAATCTGAATTAGCAAAAAAAAAAAAACAAAAATATGAATTAGAAAAAAAAACAAAATCTGAATTAGCAAAAAAAAAAAAAACCAAATCTGAATTAGCAGAAAAAAAATAAAAATTAGCAAAAAAAAAAATTAGAAAAAAATCTGAATTAGCAAAAAAAAATGAATTAGAAAAAAAATATAAATTAGCAAAAAATAAATAAAATAAAAAGCTGAATTAGCAAAAAAAAAAAAAAAAAAATCGAATTAGAAAAAAAAAAAAAATTTGGATTAGCAAAAAAAAAAATAAGAATGAACAAAAAAAGATCTGAGTTAGCAAAAAAAAAAAAATATGAATTAGAAGAAAAAAAATAATATGAATTAGCAAAAAAAAAAAAAAAACTCAATTAGCAAAAAAAAAAAAAATCTGGATTAGCAAAAAAAAAAAAAAATCTGAATTAGCAAAAAAAAAAAAAACAAAAATATGAATTAGAAAAAAAACAAAATCTGAATTAGCAAAAAAAAAACCAAATCTTAATTAGCAAAAAAAAAAAAAAAAAAATTAGCAAAAAAAAAAATTAGAGAAAAATCTGAATTAGCAAAAAAAAAAAAACAAAAATATGAATTAGAAAAAAAAACAAAATCTGAATTAGCAAAAAAAAAAAAAACCAAATCTGAATTAGCAGAAAAAAAAATAAAAATTAGCAAAAAAAAAAAATTAGAAAAAAATCTGAATTAGCAGAAAAAAAATGAATTAGAAAAAAAAATATAAATTAGCAAAAAATAGATAAAATAAAAAGCTGAATTAGTAAAAAAAAAAAAAAAAAATCGAATTAGAAAAAAAAAAAAAATTGGATTAGCAAAAAAAAAAATATGAATGAGCAAAAAAAGATCTGAATTAGCAAAAAAAAAAAAATATGAATTAGAAAAAAAAATAATATGAATTAGCAAAAAAAAAAAAACTCAATTAGCAAAAAAAAAAAAAAATCTGGATTAGCAAAAAAAAAAAAATCTGAATTAGCAAAAAAAAAAAAAAACAAAAATATGAATTAGAAAAAAAACAAAATCTGAATTAGCAAAAAAAAAAACCAAATCTTAATTAGCAAAAAAAAAAAAAAAAAATTAGCAAAAAAAAAAATTAGAGAAAAATCTGAATTAGCAAAAAAAAAAAAAACAAAAATATGAATTAGAAAAAAAAACAAAATCTGAATTAGCAAAAAAAAAAAAATCCAAATCTGAATTAGCAGAAAAAAAATAAAAATTAGCAAAAAAAAAAATTAGAGCAAAATCTGAATTAGCAAAAAAAAAAAAAAAAAAATCTGAATTAGCAAAAAAAATATATATATGAATTAGCAAAAAAAAAAATATATGAATTAGCAAAAAAAAAATCTGAATTAGCAAAAAAAAAACAAAAATACGAATTAGAAAGAAAAAAATCTGAATTATCAAAAAAAAAAAACCCAATCTGAATTAGAAAAAAAAAAAAATAAAAATGAGAAAAAAAAAAAATAGAAAAAAATCTGAATTAGCAAAAAAAAAAAAAATCTGAATTAGCAAAAAAAAAAAAAACAAAAATATGAATTAGAAAAAAAACAAAATCTGAATTAGCAAAAAAAAAAAACCAAATCTGAATTAGCAAAAAAAAAAAAAAATTAGCAAAAAAAAAATTAGAGAAAAATCTGAATTAGCAAAAAAAAAAAAACAAAAATATGAATTAGAAAAAAAAACAAAATCTGAATTAGCAAAAAAAAAAAAAACCAAATCTGAATTAGCAGAAAAAAAATAAAAATTAGCAAAAAAAAAAAATTAGAAAAAAATCTGAATTAGCAGAAAAAAAATGAATTAGAAAAAAAAATATAAATTAGCAAAAAATAGATAAAATAAAAAGCTGAATTAGTAAAAAAAAAAAAAAAAATTCGAATTAGAAAAAAAAAAAAATTGGATTAGCAAAAAAAAAAATATGAATGAGCAAAAAAAGATCTGAATTAGCAAAAAAAAAAAAATATGAATTAGAAAAAAAAATAATATGAATTAGCAAAAAAAAAAAAAAACTCAATTAGCAAAAAAAAAAAAAAATCTGGATTAGCAAAAAAAAAAAAATCTGAATTAGCAAAAAAAAAAAAAACAAAAATATGAATAAGAAAAAAAACAAAATCTGAATTAGCAAAAAAAAAAACCAAATCTTAATTAGCAAAAAAAAAAAAAAAAAATTTGCAAAAAAAAAAAATTAGAGAAAAATCTGAATTAGGAAAAAAAAAAAAAAAAATATGAATTAGAAAAAAAAACAAAATCTGAATTAGCAAAAAAAAAAAAAAACCAAATCTGAATTAGCAGAAAAAAAATAAAAATTAGCAAAAAAAAAAAATTAGAAAAAAATCTGAATTAGCAAAAAAAAAAATTTTTTTGAATTACCAAAAAAAATAAAAAATTAATGAGCAAAAAAAAAATCTGAATTAATAAAAAAAAAAAAAAAAATATGAATTAGAAAAAAAAATATGAATTAGCAAAAAAAAAATAAAATAAAAAACTGAATTAGCAAAAAAAAAAAATCCGAATTAGCAAAAACAAAAAAAAAGTGAATTAGCAAAAAAAAAAAATATGAATGAGCAAAAAAAATCTGAATTAGCAAAAAAAAAATAAAAAAAAATTTGAAAAAAAAATCTGAATTAGCAAAAAAGAAAAAAAAAATATGAATTAGCAAAAAAAAAAAAAGAAAAAAATTTCAATTAGCAAAAAAAAAAAAAATCTGAATTACCAAAAAAAAAAAAAAATCTGAATTAGCAAAAAAAAAAAAATATGAATTAGAAAAAAAAATATGAATTAGAAAAAAAAAAAAAATTAGAAAAAAAATCTGAATTAGGAAAAAAAAATGAATTAGAAAAAAATATGAATTAGCAAAAAAAAAATAATATGAATTAGCAAAAAAAAAAAAAAAAATATGGATTAGCAAAAAAAAAAAAAAAAAAAAAAAAAAAAAAAAATGAATGAGGAAAAAAAATCTGAATTAGCAAAAAAAAAATTTTAAAAAAATATGAATTAGAAAAAAAATATATATTAGAAAAAAAAAAATATGAATTAGCAAAAAATAAATAAAATAAAAAACTATATTAGCAAAAAAAAAAAAATCCGAATTAGCAAAAAAAAAATATATATATATGAATTAGCAAAAAAAAAATATATGAATTAGCAAAAAAAAAATCTGAATTAGCAAAAAAAAAACAAAAATACGAATTAGAAAGAAAAAAATCTGAATTATCAAAAAAAAAAAAACCAAATCTGAATTAGAAAAAAAAAAAAAATAGAAAAAAAATCTGAATTAGCAAAAAAAAAAAAAAAATCTGAATTAGCAAAAAAAAAAAAACAAAAATATGAATTAGAAAAAAAACAAAATCTGAATTAGCAAAAAAAAAAACCAAATCTGAATTAGCAAAAAAAAAAAAATAAAAATTAGAAAAAAAAAATTAGAGCAAAATCTGAATTAGCAAAAAAAAAAAAAAAAAATCTGAATTAGCAAAAAAAATATATATATGAATTAGCAAAAAAAAAAATATATGAATTAGCAAAAAAAAAATCTGAATTAGCAAAAAAAAAACAAAAATACGAATTAGAAAGAAAAAAATCTGAATTATCAAAAAAAAAAAAACCAAATCTGAATTAGAAAAAAAAAAAACATAAAAATGAGCAAAAAAAAAAAATAGAAAAAAATCTGAATTAGCAAAAAAAAAAAAAAAATCTGAATTAGCAAAAAAAAAAAAAAACAAAAATATGAATTAGAAAAAAAACAAAATCTGAATTAGCAAAAAAAAAAAACCAAATCTGAATTAGCAAAAAAAAAAAAAAATTAGCAAAAAAAAAATTAGAGAAAAATCTGAATTAGCAAAAAAAAAAAAACAAAAATATGAATTAGAAAAAAAACAAAATCTGAATTAGCAAAAAAAAAAAAAAACCAAATCTGAATTAGCAGAAAAAAAATAAAAATTAGCAAAAAAAAAAATTAGAAAAAAATCTGAATTAGCAAAAAAAAAATGAATTAGAAAAAAAATATAAATTAGCAAAAAATAAATAAAATAAAAAGCTGAATTAGCAAAAAAAAAAAAAAAAAAAATCGAATTAGAAAAAAAAAAAAAATTTGGATTAGCAAAAAAAAAAATAAGAATGAACAAAAAAAGATCTGAGTTAGCAAAAAAAAAAAAATATGAATTAGAAAAAAAAAATAATATGAATTAGCAAAAAAAAAAAAAAAACTCACTTAGCAAAAAAAAAAAAAATCTGGATTAGCAAAAAAAAAAAAAATCTGAATTAGCAAAAAAAAAAAAAAAAAAAATATGAATTAGAAAAAAAACAAAATCTGAATTAGCAAAAAAAAAACCAAATCTTAATTAGCAAAAAAAAAAAAAAAAAAAATTAGAGAAAAATCTGAATTAGGAAAAAAAAAAAACAAAAATATGAATTAGAAAAAAAAACAAAATCTGAATTAGCAAAAAAAAAAAAACCAAATCTGAATTAGCAGAAAAAAAATAAAAATTAGCAAAAAAAAAAAAATTAGAAAAAAATCTGAATTAGCAAAAAAAAAAATTTTTTTGAATTACCAAAAAAAAAAAAATTAATGAGCAAAAAAAAAATCTGAATTAATAAAAAAAAAAAAAAAATATGAATTAGAAAAAAAAAATATGAATTAGCAAAAAAAAAATAAAATAAAAAACTGAATTAGCAAAAAAAAAAAATCCGAATTAGCAAAAACAAAAAAAAAATGTGAATTAGCAAAAAAAAAAAATATGAATGAGCAAAAAAAATCTGAATTAGCAAAAAAAAATAAAAAAAAATTTGAAAAAAAAATCTGAATTAGCAAAAAAGAAAAAAAAAATATGAATTAGCAAAAAAAAAAAAAAGAAAAAAATTTCAATTAGCAAAAAAAAAAAAAATCTGAATTAGCAAAAAAAAAAAAAAATCTGAATTAGCAAAAAAAAAAAAAATATGAATTAGAAAAAAAAATATGAATTAGAAAAAAAAAAAAAATTAGAAAAAAAATCTGAATTAGGAAAAAAAAATGAATTAGAAAAAAATATGAATTAGCAAAAAAAAAATAATATGAATTAGCAAAAAAAAAAAAAAAACTCAATTAGCAAAAAAAAAAAAATCTGGATTAGCAAAACAAAAAAAAAAAAAAAAAAAAAAAAAAAAATGAATGAGGAAAAAAAATCTGAATTAGCAAAAACAAAATTTTAAAAAAATATGAATTAGAAAAAAAAATATATATTAGAAAAAAAAAATATGAATTAGCAAAAAATAAATAAAATAAAAAACTGAATTAGCAAAAAAAAAAAAATCCGAATTAGCAAAAAAAAAATATATATATATGAATTAGCAAAAAAAAAATATATGAATTAGCAAAAAAAAAATCTGAATTAGCAAAAAAAAAACAAAAATACGAATTAGAAAGAAAAAAATCTGAATTATCAAAAAAAAAAAAACCAAATCTGAATTAGAAAAAAAAAAAAATAGAAAAAAAATCTGAATTAGCAAAAAAAAAAAAAATCTGAATTAGCAAAAAAAAAAAAACAAAAATATGAATTAGAAAAAAAACAAAATCTGAATTAGCAAAAAAAAAAACCAAATCTGAATTAGCAAAAAAAAAAAATTAAAATTAGAAAAAAAAAAATTAGAGCAAAATCTGAATTAGCAAAAAAAAAAAAAAAAAAAAATCTGAATTAGCAAAAAAAATATATATATGAATTAGCAAAAAAAAAAAAATATATGAATTAGCAAAAAAAAAATCTGAATTAGCAAAAAAAAAACAAAAATACGAATTAGAAAGAAAAAAATCTGAATTATCAAAAAAAAAAAACCAAATCTGAATTAGAAAAAAAAAAAATAAAAATGAGCAAAAAAAAAAAATAGAAAAAAATCTGAATTAGCAAAAAAAAAAAAAAATCTGAATTAGCAAAAAAAAAAAAACAAAAATATGAATTAGAAAAAAAACAAAATCTGAATTAGCAAAAAAAAAAAACCAAATCTGAATTAGCAAAAAAAAAAAAAAATTAGCAAAAAAAAAAATTAGAGAAAAATCTGAATTAGCAAAAAAAAAAAAAACAAAAATATGAATTAGAAAAAAAAACAAAATCTGAATTAGCAAAAAAAAAAAAAACCAAATCTGAATTAGCAGAAAAAAAATAAAAATTAGCAAAAAAAAAAAAATTAGAAAAAAATCTGAATTAGCAAAAAAAAAATTAATTAGAAAAAAAAATATAAACTAGCAAAAAATAAATAAAATAAAAAGCTGAATTAGCAAAAAAAAAAAAAAATCGAATTAGAAAAAAAAAAAAAAATTTGGATTAGCAAAAAAAAAATATGAATGAGCAAAAAAAGATCTGAATTAGCAAAAAAAAAAAAAATATGAATTAGAAAAAAAAAATAATATGAATTAGCAAAAAAAAAAAAAAAACTCAATTAGAAAAAAAAAAAAAAAATCTGGATTAGCAAAAAAAAAAAAAAAAAAAAAAAAATAAAAAAATGAATGAGGAAAAAAAAATCTGAATTAGCAAAAAAAATATATATATGAATTAGCAAAAAAAAAATATATATATGAATTAGCAAAAAAAAAATCTGAATTAGCAAAAAAAAAACAAAAATACGAATTAGAAAGAAAAAAATCTGAATTATCAAAAAAAAAAAACCAAATCTGAATTAGAAAAAAAAAAAAAAAAAAAAAAAAAAAAAAAAATAGAAAAAAAATCTGAATTAGCAAAAAAAAAAAAAATCTGAATTAGCAAAAAAAAAAAAAAACAAAAATATGAATTAGAAAAAAGCAAAATCTGAATTAGCAAAAAAAAAACCGAATCTGAATTAGCAAAAAAAAAAAATAAAAATTAGCAAAAAAAAAAAATTAGAGAAAAATCTGAATTAGCAAAAAAAAAAAACAAAAATATGAATTAGAAAAAAAAACAAAATCTGAATTAGCAAAAAAAAAAAAAACCAAATCTGAATTAGCAGAAAAAAAAATAAAAATTAGCAAAAAAAAAAAAAATTAGAAAAAATCTGAATTAGCAAAAAAAAAAAAATTTTGAATTACCAAAAAAAAAAAAAAAGAAAAAAAAAAATTAATGAGCAAAACAAAAATCTGAATTAATAAAAAAAAAAAAAAATATGAATTAGAAAAAAAAAATATGAATTAGCAAAAAAAAAATAAAATAAAAAACTGAGTTAGCAAAAAAAAAATCCGAATTAGCAAAAACAAAAAAAAAATGTGAATTAGCAAAAAAAAAAAAATATGAATGAGCAAAAAAAATCTGAATTAGCAAAAAAAAATAAAAAAAAATTTGAAAAAAAAATCTGAATTAGCAAAAATGAAAAAAAAAAATATGAATTAGCAAAAAAAAAAAAAAAGAAAAAAATTTCAATTAGCAAAAAAAAAAAAAATCTGAATTAGCAAAAAAAAAAAAAAAATCTGAATTAGCAAAAAAAAAAAAAATATGAATTAGAAAAAAAAATATGAATTAGAAAAAAAAAAAAAATTAGAAAAAAAATCTGAATAAGGAAAAAAAAATGAATTAGAAAAAAATATGAATTAGCAAAAAAAAAACAAAAATACGAATTAGAAAGAAAAAAATCTGAATTATCAAAAAAAAAAAAACCAAATCTGAATTAGAAAAAAAAAAAAATAGAAAAAAAATCTGAATTAGCAAAAAAAAAAAAAAATCTGAATTAGCAAAAAAAAAAAACAAAAATATGAATTAGAAAAAAAACAAAATCTGAATTAGCAAAAAAAAAAACCAAATCTGAATTAGCAAAAAAAAAAAAATAAAAATTAGAAAAAAAAAATTAGAGCAAAATCTGAATTAGCAAAAAAAAAAAAAAAAAAAAAATCTGAATTAGCAAAAAAAATATATATATGAATTAGCAAAAAAAAAAAAAATATATGAATTAGCAAAAAAAAAATCTGAATTAGCAAAAAAAAAACAAAAATACGAATTAGAAAGAAAAAAATCTGAATTATCAAAAAAAAAAAACCAAATCTGAATTAGAAAAAAAAAAATAAAAATGAGCAAAAAAAAAAAATAGAAAAAAATCTGAATTAGCAAAAAAAAAAAAAAATCTGAATTAGCAAAAAAAAAAAAACAAAAATATGAATTAGAAAAAAAACAAAATCTGAATTAGCAAAAAAAAAAAACCAAATCTGAATTAGCAAAAAAAAAAAAAAATTAGCAAAAAAAAAAATTAGAGAAAAATCTGAATTAGCAAAAAAAAAAAAAAAAAATATGAATTAGAAAAAAAAACAAAATCTGAATTAGCAAAAAAAAAAAAACCAAATCTGAATTAGCAGAAAAAAAATAAAAATTAGCAAAAAAAAAAAATTAGAAAAAAATCTGAATTAGCAAAAAAAAATGAATTAGAAAAAAAAATATAAATTAGCAAAAAATAAATAAAATAAAAAGCTGAATTAGCAAAAAAAAAAAAAAAATCGAATTAGAAAAAAAAAAAAAAATTTGGATTAGCAAAAAAAAAAATATGAATGAGCAAAAAAAGATCTGAATTAGCAAAAAAAAAAAAAAATATGAATTAGAAAAAAAAAATAATATGAATTAGCAAAAAAAAAAAAAAAACTCAATTAGAAAAAAAAAAAAAAATCTGGATTAGCAAAAAAAAAAAAAAAAAAAAAAAAAAAAAAATGAATGAGGAAAAAAAAATCTGAATTAGCAAAAAAAATATATATATGAATTAGCAAAAAAAAAATATATATATGAATTAGCAAAAAAAAAATCTGAATTAGCAAAAAAAAAACAAAAATACGAATTAGAAAGAAAAAAATCTGAATTATCAAAAAAAAAAACCAAATCTGAATTAGAAAAAAAAAAAAAAAAAATGAGCAAAAAAAAAAAAAATAGAAAAAAAATCTGAATTAGCAAAAAAAAAAAAAATCTGAATTAGCAAAAAAAAAAAAAACAAAAATATGAATTAGAAAAAAGCAAAATCTGAATTAGCAAAAAAAAAACCGAATCTGAATTAGCAAAAAAAAAAAAATAAAAATTAGCAAAAAAAAAAAATTAGAGAAAAATCTGAATTAGCAAAAAAAAAAAACAAAAATATGAATTAGAAAAAAAAACAAAATCTGAATTAGCAAAAAAAAAAAAAACCAAATCTGAATTAGCAGAAAAAAAAATAAAAATTAGCAAAAAAAAAAAAATTAGAAAAAATCTGAATTAGCAAAAAAAAAAAAAATTTTGAATTACCAAAAAAAAAAAAAAAAAAAAAAAAAAATTAATGAGCAAAACAAAAATCTGAATTAATAAAAAAAAAAAAAAAATATGAATTAGAAAAAAAAAATATGAATTAGCAAAAAAAAAATAAAATAAAAAACTGAGTTAGCAAAAAAAAAATCCGAATTAGCAAAAACAAAAAAAAAATGTGAATTAGCAAAAAAAAAAAAAATATGAATGAGCAAAAAAAATCTGAATTAGCAAAAAAAAATAAAAAAAAATTTGAAAAAAAAATCTGAATTAGCAAAAAAGAAAAAAAAAATATGAATTAGCAAAAAAAAAAAAAAAGAAAAAAATTTCAATTAGCAAAAAAAAAAAAAAATCTGAATTAGCAAAAAAAAAAAAAAAATCTGAATTAGCAAAAAAAAAAAAAATATGAATTAGAAAAAAAAATATGAATTAGAAAAAAAAAAAAATTAGAAAAAAAATCTGAATAAGGAAAAAAAAAATGAATTAGAAAAAAATATGAATTAGCAAAAAAAAAATAATATGAATTAGCAAAAAAAAAAAAAACTCAATTAGCAAAAAAAAAAAAAAAATCTGGTTTAGCAAAAAAAAAAAAAAAAAAAAAAAAAAAAAAAAAAAAAATGAATGAGGAAAAAAAAATCTGAATTAGCAAAAAAAAATTTTTAAAAAAATATGAATTAGAAAAAAAATATATATTAGCAAAAAAAAAATATGAATTAGCAAAAAATAAATAAAATAAAAAACTGAATTAGCAAAAAAAAAAAATCCGAATTAGCAAAAAAAAAATATATATATATGAATTAGCAAAAAAAAAAAATATGAATTAGCAAAAAAAAAATCTGAATTAGCAAAAAAAAACAAAAATACGAATTAGAAAGAAAAAAATCTGAATTATCAAAAAAAAAAAAAAAAACCAAATCTGAATTAGAAAAAAAAAAAAAAAAATGAGCAAAAAAAAAAAATAGAAAAAAAATCTGAATTAGCAAAAAAAAAAAAATCTGAATTAGCAAAAAAAAAAAAACAAAAATATGAATTAGAAAAAAAACAAAATCTGAATTAGCAAAAAAAAAAACCAAATCTGAATTAGCAAAAAAAAAAAAATAAAAATTAGCAAAAAAACAAATTAGAGCAAAATCTGAATTAGCAAAAAAAAAAAAAAAAATCTGAATTAGCAAAAAAAATATATATATGAATTAGCAAAAAAAAAAAAAATATATGAATTAGCAAAAAAAAAATCTGAATTAGCAAAAAAAAAAACAAAAATACGAATTAGAAAGAAAAAAATCTGAATTATCAAAAAAAAAAACCAAATCTGAATTAGAAAAAAAAAAATAAAAATGAGCAAAAAAAAAAAAATAGAAAAAAATCTGAATTAGCAAAAAAAAAAAAAACAAAAATATGAATTAGAAAAAAAACAAAATCTGAATTAGCAAAAAAAAAAAACCAAATCTGAATTAGCAAAAAAAAAAAAATTAGCAAAAAAAAAATTAGAGAAAAATCTGAATTAGCAAAAAAAAAAAACAAAAATATGAATTAGAAAAAAAAACAAAATCTGAATTAGCAAAAAAAAAAAAAAACCAAATCTGAATTAGCAGAAAAAAAATAAAAATTAGCAAAAAAAAAAATTAGAAAAAAATCTGAATTAGCAAAAAAAAAATGAATTAGAAAAAAAAATATAAATTAGCAAAAAATAAATAAAATAAAAAGCTGAATTAGCAAAAAAAAAAAAAAAAAATTCGAATTAGAAAAAAAAAAAAAAATTTGGATTAGCAAAAAAAAAAATATGAATGAGCAAAAAAAGATCTGAATTAGCAAAAAAAAAAAAAAATATGAATTAGAAAAAAAAAATAAAAATTAGAAAAAAAAATAAAAATTAGCAAAAAAAAAATTAGAAAAAAATCTAAATTAGCAAAAATAAATGAATTAGAAAAAAACAAAAATATTAATTAGCAAAAAAAAATATGACTGAGCAAAAAAAAAATCTGAATTAGCAAAAAAAATAAAAAAATATGAATTAGGAAAAAAAATATGAATTAGCAAAAAAAAAAAAAAAAAAATGAATTAGAAAAAAAATCTGAATTAGCAAAAAAAAAAATAAAAATTGGCAAAAAAAAAAACTGAATTAGCTAGCGAAAAAAAAAATGAATTAGAAAAGAAAAAAAATATTAATTAGCAAAAAAAGAAGAAAAAAATTTGAATAAGCAAAAAAAAAAAAAATCTGAATTAGCAAAAAAAAAAAAAAATCTGAATTAGCAAAAAAAAAATATATATGAATTAGCAAAAAAAAAAAATTTTATGAATTAGCAAAAAATCTGAATTAGCAAAAAAAAAACAAAAATATGAATTAGAAAAAAAACAAAATCTGAATTAGCAAAAAAAAAAAAAACCAAATCCTAATTAGCAAAAAAATAAAAAAAAAATTAGCAAAAAAAAAAAAAAAAATTAGAAAAAAATCTGAATTAGCAAAAAAAAATGAATTAGAAAAAAAAATATGAATTAGCAAAAAAAAATAAAAAAAAAAATAGAAAAAAAAATCTACATTTTAGCAAAACAAAATAAAAAAATAAATGAATTAGAAAAAAACAAAAATATGAATTAGCAAAAAAAAAATATGAATGAGCAAAAAAAAATCTGAATTAGCAAAAAAAAAAAAATATGAATTAGAAAAAAAAATATGAATTAGCAAAAAAAAAAAAAATATGAATTAGAAAAAAAAAATCTGAATTAGCAAAAAAAAAAAAAATCTGAATTAGCAAAAAAAAAAAAACTGAATTAGCAAAAAAAAAAATCTTAACTAGCAAAAAAAAAAAAATCTTAGTTAGCAAAACAAAAAAAATATGAATTAAAAAAAAAATATGAAATAGCAAAAAAAAAAAAGAAAAAAACTCGAATTAGCAAAAAAAATCTGAATTAGCAAAAAAAAAAAAAAATCTGAATTAGCAAAAAAAATATATATATGAATTAGCAAAAAAAAAATATATGAATTAGCAAAAAAAAAAAAATCTGAATTAGCAAAAAAAAAAAAAAAACAAAAATATGAATTAGAAAAAAAAAACAAAATCTGAATTAGCAAAAAAAAAATATAAAAATTAGCCAAAAAAAAATTAGAAAAAAATCTGAATTAGCAAAAAAAAAATGAATTAGAAAAAAAAATATAAATTAGCAAAAAAAAAATAAAATAAAAAACTAAATTAGCAAAAAAAAAATTCGAGTTAGCAAAAAAAAAAAAAATGTGGATTAGCAAAAAAAAAAAATATGAATGAGCAAAAAAAAATCTGAATTAGCAAAAAAAAAAAAAATATGAATTAGGAAAAAAAAATAAAACTTAGAAAAAAAAATAAAAATTAGCAAAAAAAAATAAAAATTAGCAAAAAAAAAAATAAAAATAAAAAAAAAATTAGAAAAAAAAAAATCTAAATTAGCAAAAAAAAATAAAAAAAAAATGAATTAGAAAAAAAACAAAAATACGAATTAGCAAAAAAAAAATATGAATGAGCAAAAAAAAATCTGAATTAGCAAAAAAAATAAAAAAAATATGAATTAGAAAAAAAAATATGAATTAGCAAAAAAATAAAAAAATATGAATTAGAAAAAAAAATATGAATTAGCAAAAAGAAAAAAGAAAATATGAATTAGAAAAAAAAATCTGAATTAGCAAAAAAAAAAAATAAAAATTGGCAAAAAAAAAACTGAATTAGCAAAAAAAAAAAAAAAATCTGAATTAGCAAAAAAAAAAAATTAGCAAAAAAAAAAAATTAGAAAAAAAATCTGAATTAGCAAAAAAAAAATGAATTAGAAAAAAAAATATGAATTTGCAAAAAAAAAATAATATGAATTAGCAAAAAAAAAAAAAAATATGAATTAGCAAAAAAAAAAAGGAAAAATCTGGATTAGCAAAAGAAAAAAAAATAAATAAAAAAAAAAAAAATATGAATGAGGAAAAAAAAATCTGAATTAGCAAAAAAAAAATAAAAAAAACTATGAATTAGCAAAAAAAATATATATATATTAGCAAAAAAAAAATATGAATTAGCAAAAAAAAAAAAAAATATGAATTAGAAAAAAAAAATAAAAATTAGAAAAAAAAATAAAAATTAGCAAAAAAAAAATTAGAAAAAAATCTAAATTAGCAAAAATAAATGAATTAGAAAAAAACAAAAATATTAATTAGCAAAAAAAATATGACTGAGCAAAAAAAAAAAATCTGAATTAGCAAAAAGAATAAAAAAATATGAATTAGGAAAAAAAAATATGAATTAGCAAAAAAAAAAAAAAAAAATGAATTAGAAAAAAAAATCTGAATTAGCAAAAAAAAAAATAAAAATTGGCAAAAAAAAAACTGAATTAGCTAGCGAAAAAAAAAATGAATTAGAAAAGAAAAAAAATATTAATTAGCAAAAAAAGAAGAAAAAAATTTGAATAAGCAAAAAAAAAAAAAATCTGAATTAGCAAAAAAAAAAAAAAATCTGAATTAGCAAAAAAAAAAATATATATGAATTAGAAAAAAAAAAAAATTTTATGAATTAGCAAAAAATCTGAATTACCAAAAAAAAAAACAAAAATATGAATTAGAAAAAAAACAAAATCTGAATTAGCAAAAAAAAAAAAAACCAAATCCTAATTAGCAAAAAAATAAAAAAAAAATTAGCAAAAAAAAAAAAAAAAATTAGAAAAAAATCTGAATTAGCAAAAAAAAATGAATTAGAAAAAAAAATATGAATTAGCAAAAAAAAATAAAAAAAAAAAAATAGAAAAAAAAATCTACATTTTAGCAAAACAAAATAAAAAAATAAATGAATTAGAAAAAAACAAAAATATGAATTAGCAAAAAAAAAATATGAATGAGCAAAAAAAAATCTGAATTAGCAAAAAAAAAAAAATATGAATTAGAAAAAAAAATATGAATTAGCAAAAAAAAAAAAATATGAATTAGAAAAAAAAATCTGAATTAGCAAAAAAAAATAAAAATTGGCAAAAAAAAAATTAGAAAAAAATCTGAATTAGCAAACAAAAAAATAAAAAAATAAATGAATTAGAAAAAAACAAAAATTTGAATTAGCAAAAAAAAATATGAATGAGCAACAAAAAATCTGAATTAGCAAAAAAAATAAAAAAATATGAATTAGAAAAAAAAAATATGAATTAGCAAAAAGAAAAAAGAAAATATGAATTAGAAAAAAAAATCTGAATTAGCAAAAAAAAAAAATAAAAATTGGCAAAAAAAAAACTGAATTAGCAAAAAAAAAAAAAAAAAAATCTGAATTAGCAAAAAAAAAAAAAAAATTAGCAAAAAAAAAAAATTAGAAAAAAAATCTGAATTAGCAAAAAAAAAATGAATTAGAAAAAAAAATATGAATTAGCAAAAAAAAAATAATATGAATTAGCAAAAAAAAAAAAATATGAATTAGCAAAAAAAAAAAAAAAAATCTGGATTAGCAAAAGAAAAAAAAATAAATAAAAAAAAAAAAAATATGAATGAGGAAAAAAAAATCTGAATTAGCAAAAAAAAAATAAAAAAAATATGAATTAGCAAAAAAAATATATATATATTAGCAAAAAAAAAATATGAATTAGCAAAAAAAAAAAAAATATGAATTAGAAAAAAAAATAAAAATTAGAAAAAAAAATAAAAATTAGCAAAAAAAAAAATTAGAAAAAAATCTAAATTAGCAAAAATAAATGAATTAGAAAAAAACAAAAATATTAATTAGCAAAAAAAAATATGACTGAGCAAAAACAAAAATCTGAATTAGCAAAAAAAATAAAAAAATATGAATTAGGAAAAAAAAATATGAATTAGCAAAAAAAAAAAAAAAAATGAATTAGAAAAAAAAATCTGAATTAGCAAAAAAAAAAATAAAAATTGGCAAAAAAAAAACTGAATTAGCTAGCGAAAAAAAAATGAATTAGAAAAGAAAAAAAATATTAATTAGCAAAAAAAGAAGAAAAAAATTTGAATAAGAAAAAAAAAAAAAAAATCTGAATTAGCAAAAAAAAAAAAAATCTGAATTAGCAAAAAAAAAATATATATGAATTAGCAAAAAAAAAAAATTTTATGAATTAGCAAAAAATCTGAATTAGCAAAAAAAAAACAAAAATATGAATTAGAAAAAAAACAAAATCTGAATTAGCAAAAAAAAAAAAAAACCAAATCCTAATTAGCAAAAAAATAAAAAAAAAAATTAGCAAAAAAAAAAAAAAATTAGAAAAAAATCTGAATTAGCAAAAAAAAATGAATTAGAAAAAAAAAATATGAATTAGCAAAAAAAAATAAAAAAAAAAAAAATAGAAAAAAAAATCTACATTTTAGCAAAACAAAATAAAAAAATAAATGAATTAGAAAAAAACAAAAATATGAATTAGCAAAAAAAAAATATGAATGAGCAAAAAAAAATCTGAATTAGCAAAAAAAAAAATATGAATTAGAAAAAAAAATATGAATTAGCAAAAAAAAAAAAAATATGAATTAGAAAAAAAAAATCTGAATTAGCAAAAAAAAAAAAAATCTGAATTAGCAAAAAAAAAAAAACTGAATTAGCAAAAAAAAAATCTTAACTAGCAAAAAAAAAAAGTCTTAGTTAGCAAAACAAAAAAAATATGAATTAAAAAAAAAATATGAAATAGCAAAAAAAAAAAAAGAAAAAAATTTGAATTAGCAAAAAAAAATCTGAATTAGCAAAAAAAAAAAAAAATCTGAATTAGCAAAAAATATATATATATGAATTAGCAAAAAAAAAAATATATGAATTAGCAAAAAAAAAAAAAAAATCTGAATTAGCAAAAAAAAAAAAAAAACAAAAATATGAATTAGAAAAAAAAAAAAACAAAATCTGAATTAGCAAAAAAAAATATAAAAATTAGCAAAAAAAAAATTAGAAAAAAATCTGAATTAGCAAAAAAAAAATGAATTAGAAAAAAAAATATAAATTAGCAAAAAAAAAATAAAATAAAAAACTAAATTAGCAAAAAAAAAAATTCGAGTTAGCAAAAAAAAAAAAAATGTGGATTAGCAAAAAAAAAAAAATATGAATGAGCAAAAAAAAATCTGAATTAGCAAAAAAAAAAAAAAATATGAATTAGGAAAAAAAATAAAACTTAGAAAAAAAAAATAAAAATTAGCAAAAAAAAATAAAAATTAGCAAAAAAAAAAATAAAAATAAAAAAAAAATTAGAAAAAAAAATCTAAATTAGCAAAAAAAAATAAAAAAAAAATGAATTAGAAAAAAAACAAAAATATGAATTAGCAAAAAAAAAATATGAATGAGCAAAAAAAAATCTGAATTAGCAAAAAAAATAAAAAAAATATGAATTAGAAAAAAAAATATGAATTAGCAAAAAAAAAAAATATATGAATTAGAAAAAAAAATCTGAATTAGCAAAAAAAAATAAAAATTGGCAAAAAAAAAATTAGAAAAAAATCTGAATTAGCAAACAAAAAAATAAAAAAATAAATGAATTAGAAAAAAACAAAAATTTGAATTAGCAAAAAAAAATATGAATGAGCAACAAAAAATCTGAATTAGCAAAAAAAATAAAAAAATATGAATTAGAAAAAAAAAATATGAATTAGCAAAAAGAAAAAAGAAAATATGAATTAGAAAAAAAAATCTGAATTAGCAAAAAAAAAAAATAAAAATTGGCAAAAAAAAACTGAATTAGCAAAAAAAAAAAAAAAACTATGAATTAGCAAAAAAAATATATATATATTAGCAAAAAAAAAATATGAATTAGCAAAAAAAAATAAAATAAAAAACTGAATTAGAAAAAAAAAAATCCGAATTAGCAAAAAAAAAAAAAAATCTGAATTAGCAAAAAAAATATGAATTAGAAAAAAAAAATCTGAATTAGCAAAAAAAAAAAACCAAATCTGAATTAGCAAAAAAAAATAAAAATTAGGAAAAAAAAAAAATTAGAAAAAAAATCTGAATTAGCAAAAAAAAATGAATTAGAAAAAAAAATATGAATTAGCAAAAAAAAAAAAAATCTGAATTAGCAAAAAAAAAAGAAAAATCTGAATTAGCAAAAAAAAAAAAAAAAAAAAAAAAATGAATGAATGAGCAAAAAAAAATCTGAATTAGCAAAAAAAAAAATATGAATAGAAAAAAAATATATATTAGCAAAAAAATATGAATTAGCAAAAAACTGTATTAGCAAAAAAAAAAAAAAAATCCGAATTAGCAAAAAAAAAAAGAAAAAAATTTGAATTAGCAAAAAAAAAAATCTGAATTAGCAAAAAAAAAATATACATGAATTAGCAAAAAAAAAATATATGAATTAGCGAAAAAAAAAAAAAAAATCTGAATTAGCAAAAAAAAAAAAAACAAAAATATGAATTAGAAAAAAAAAACAAAATCTGAATTAGCAAAAAAAAATATAAAAATTAGCAAAAAAAAAATTAGAAAAAAATCTGAATTAACAAAAAAAAAATGAATTAGAAAAAAAAATATAAATTAGCAAAAAAAAATAAAATAAAAAACTGAATTAGCAAAAAAAAAATTCGAGTTAGCAAAAAAAAAAAAAAAAATGTGGATTAGCAAAAAAAAAAAAAATATGAATGAGCAAAAAAAAATCTGAATTAGCAAAAAAAAAAAATATGAATTAGAAAAAAAAATAAAAATTAGCAAAAAAAAAATAAAAATTAGCAAAAAAAAAAAATAAAAATAAAAAAAAAATTAGAAAAAAAATCTAAATTAGCAAAAAAAAAAATGAATTAGAAAAAAAACAAAAATATGAATTAGCAAAAAAAAAATATGAATGAGCAAAAAAAAATCTGAATTAGCAAAAAAAATAAAAAAAATATGAATTAGAAAAAAAAATATGAATTAGCAAAAAAAAAAAAAAATATGAATTGGAAAAAAAAATCTGAATTAGCAAAAAAAAAAAAAAAAATTGGCAAAAAAAAAATTAGAAAAAAATCTGAATTAGCAAAAAAAAAAAATAAAAAAATAAATGAATTAGAAAAAAACAAAAATATGAATTAGCAAAAAAAATATGAATGAGCAAAAAAAAAATCTGAATTAGCAAAAAAAATAAAAAAATATGAATTAGAAAAAAAAAATATGAATTAGCAAAAAGAAAAAAGAAAATATGAATTAGAAAAAAAAAAATTTGAATTAGCAAAAAAAAAAAAAAAAAAATTGGCAAAAAAAAACTGAATTAGCAAAAAAAAAAAAAATCTGAATTAGCAAAAAAAAAATAAAAATTAGCAAAAAAAAAAAAATTAGAAAAAAAATCTGAATTAGCAAAAAAAAATGAATTAGAAAAAAAAATATGAATTAGCAAAAAAAAAAATATGAATTAGCAAAAAAAAAAAAATCTGAATTAGCAAAAAAAAAAAAAAAATCTGGATTAGCAAAAAAAAAAAAAAATAATAAATAAAAAAAAAAAAAAATATGAATGAGGAAAAAAAAATCTGAATTAGCAAAAAAAAAAAAAAAAAAACTATGAATTAGCAAAAAAAATATATATATATTAGCAAAAAAAAAATAGGAATTAGCAAAAAAAAACTAAAATAAAAAACTGAATTAGAAAAAAAAATCCGAATTAGCAAAAAAAAAATATATATATGAATTAGCAAAAAAAAATATATGAATTAGCAAAAAAAAAAAAAAAAAATCTGAATTAGCAAAAAAAAAACAAAAATATGAATTAGAAAAAAAAACAAAATCTGAATTAGCAAAAAAAAAAACCAAATCTGAATTAGCAAAAAAATAAAAAAAAAAAATTAGCAAAAAAAAAAAAAAATAGAAAAAAATCTGAATTAGCAAAAAAAATGAATTAGAAAAAAAAATATGAATTAGCAAAAAAAAATAATATGAATTAGCAAAAAAAAAAAAAAAATCTGAATTAGCAAAAAAAATCTGGATTAGCAAAAAAAAAAAATAAAAAAAAAAAATAGAAAAAAAATCTACATTAGCAAAACAAAATAAAAAAATAAATGAATTAGAAAAAAACAAAAATATGAATTAGCAAAAAAAAAAATATGAATGAGCAAAAAAAAATCTGAATTAGCAAAAAAAAAAAAAATATGAATTAGAAAAAAAAATATGAATTAGCAAAAAAAAAAAAAAATATGAATTAGAAAAAAAAAATCTGAATTAGCAAAAAAAAAACTGAATTAGTAAAAAAAAAATCTGAATTAGCAAAAAAAAAAATCTTAGTTAGCAAAACAAAAAAAAATATGAATAAAAAAAAAATATGAATTAGCAAAAAAAAAAAAGAAAAAAATTTGAATTAGCAAAAAAAAATCTGAATTAGCAAAAAAAAAAAAAAAAACTCTGAATTAGCAAAAAAAAAAATATATATGAATTAGCAAAAAAAAATATATGAATTAGAAAAAAAAATAAAAAATCTGAATTAGCAAAAAAAAAAAAAAAAAAACAAAAAAATGAATTAGAAAAAAAAAACAAAATCTGAATTAGCAAAAAAAAATATAAAAATTTGCAAAAAAAAAAAATTAGAAAAAATCTGAATTAGCAAAAAAAAAATTAATTAGAAAAAAAAATATAAATTAGCAAAAAAAAATAAAATAAAAAACTAAATTAGCAAAAAAAAAATTCGAGTTAGCAAAAAAAAAAAAATGTGGATTAGCAAAAAAAAAAAAAAATATGAATGAGCAAAAAAAAATCTGAATTAGCAAAAAAAAAAAATATGAATTAGAAAAAAAAAAATAAAAATTAGCAAAAAAAAATAAAAATTAGCAAAAAAAAAAATAAAAATAAAAAAAAAATTAGAAAAAAAAATCTAAATTAGCAAAAAAAAATAAAAAAAAATGAATTAGAAAAAAAACAAAAATATGAATTAGCAAAAAAAAAATATGAATGAGCAAAAAAAAATCTGAATTAGCAAAAAAAATAAAAAAAAATATGAATTAGAAAAAAAAAATATGAATTAGCAAAAAAAAAAATATGAATTTGAAAAAAAAAATCTGAATTAGCAAAAAAAAATAAAAATTGGCAAAAAAAAAATTAGAAAAAAATCTGAATTAGCAAACAAAAAAATAAAAAAATAAATGAATTAGAAAAAAACAAAAATATGAATTAGCAAAAAAAAATATGAATGAGCAAAAAAAAATCTGAATTAGCAAAAAAAATAAAAAAATATTAATTAGAAAAAAAAATATGAATTAGCAAAAAGAAAAAAGAAAATATGAATTAGAAAAAAAAATCTGAATTAGCAAAAAAAAAATAAAAATTGGCAAAAAAAAACTGAATTAGCAAAAAAAAAAAAAAATCTGAATTAGCAAAAAAAAAATAAAAATTAGCAAAAAAAAAAAAATTAGAAAAAAATCTGAATTAGCAAAAAAAAAAAATGAATTAGAAAAAAAATATGAATTAGCAAAAAAAAATAATATGAATTAGCAAAAAAAAAAAAATCTGAATTAGAAAAAAAAAAAAAAAAATCTGGATTAGCAAAAAAAAAAAAAAATATGAATGAGGAAAAAAAAATCTGAATTAGCAAAAAAAAATAAAAAAAACTATGAATTAGCAAAAAAAATATATATATATTAGCAAAAAAAAAAAATATGAATTAGCAAAAAAAAAAAAAATAAAAAACTGAATTAGAAAAAAAATCCGAATTAGCAAAAAAAAAAAAGACAAATCTGAATTAGCAAAAAAAAAAAAAATATGAATTAGAAAAAAAAAATCTGAATTAGCAAAAAAAAAAAACCAAATCTGAATTAGCAAAAAAAAAAATAAAAATTAGGAAAAAAAAAAAAAATTAGAAAAAAAATCTGAATTAGCAAAAAAAAATGAATTAGAAAAAAAAAATATGAATTAGCAAAAAAAAAAAAAAAATCTGAATTAGCAAAAAAAAAAAAGAAAAATCTGAATTAGCAAAAAAAAAAAAAAAAAAAAAAAAAAAAAATGAATGAATGAGCAAAAAAAAATCTGAATTAGCAAAAAAAAAAAAATATATGAATAGAAAAAAAATATATATTAGCAAAAAAAAATATGAATTAGCAAAAAACTGTATTAGCAAAAAAAAAAAAAAATCCGAATTAGCAAAAACAAAAAAAAAAACAAAAAAATTTGAATTAGCAAAAAAAAATCTGAATTAGCAAAAAAAAATATATATGAATTAGCAAAAAAAAAAAAAAAATATATGAATTAGCAAAAAAAAAAAAAAAAATCTGAATTAGCAAAAAAAAAAAAAACAAAAATATGAATTAGAAAAAAAAACAAAATCTGAATTAGCAAAAAAAAATATAAAAATTAGCAAAAAAAAAATTAGAAAAAAATCGGAATTAGCAAAAAAAAATGAATTAGAAAAAAAAGTATAAATTAGCAAAAAAAAATAACATAAAAAACTGAATTAGCAAAAAAAAAATTCGAGTTAGCAAAAAAAAAAAATGTGGATTAGCAAAAAAAAAAAATATGAATGAGCAAAAAAAAATCTGAATTAGCAAAAAAAAATATGAATTAGAAAAAAAAATAAAAATTAGCAAAAAAAAAAAATAAAAATAAAAAAAAAAATTAGAAAAAAAAATCTAAATTAGCAAAAAAAAATGAATTAGAAAAAAAACAAAAATATGAATTAGCAAAAAAAAAATATGAATGAGCAAAAAAAAAAATCTGAATTAGCAAAAAAAATAAAAAAAATATGAATTAGAAAAACAAATCTGAATTAGCAAAAAAAAAACAAAAATATGAATTAGAAAAAAAACAAAATCTGAATTAGCAAAAAAAAAAAAAACCAAATCTGAATTAGCAAAAAAAAAAAAAAAAAAAAAATTAGCAAAAAAAAAAAAAAAATTAGAAAAAAATCTGAATTAGCAAAAAAAAAATGAATTAGAAAAAAAAAAATATGAATTAGCAAAAAAAAAATAATATGAATTAGCAAAAAAAAAAAAAAAAAATCTGAATTAGCAAAAAAAAAAAAAAATCTGGATTAGCAAAAAAAAAAAAAAAAATAAAAAAAAAAAAAATAGAAAAAAAAATCTACATTAGCAAAACAAAATAAAAAAATAAATGAATTAGAAAAAAACAAAAATATGAATTAGCAAAAAAAAAAAATATGAATGAGCAAAAAAAAATCTGAATTAGCAAAAAAAAAAAAATATGAATTAGCAAAAAAAAAAAAAATATGAATTAGCAAAAAAAAAAAAAAATATGAATTAGAAAAAAAAAATCTGAATTAGCAAAAAAAAAACTGAATTAGCAAAAAAAAAAATCTGAATTAGCAAAAAAAAAAAATCTTAGTTAGCAAAACAAAAAAAAATATGAATTAAAAAAAAAATATGAATTAGCAAAAAAAAAAAAGAAAAAAATTTGAATTAGCAAAAAAAAATCTGAATTAGCAAAAAAAAAAAAAAAAACTCTAAATTAGCAAAAAAAAAATATATATGAATTAGCAAAAAAAAAATATATGAATTAGCAAAAAAAAAAAAAAATCTGAATTAGCAAAAAAAAAAAAAAACAAAAATATGAATTAGAAAAAAAAAACAAAATCTGAATTAGCAAAAAAAATATAAAAATTAGCAAAAAAAAAAATTAGAAAAAAATCTGAATTAGCAAAAAAAAAATGAATTAGAAAAAAAAATATAAATTAGCAAAAAAAAATAAAATAAAAAACTAAATTAGCAAAAAAAAAATTCGAGTTAGCAAAAAAAAAAAAATGTGGATTAGCAAAAAAAAAAAAATATGAATGAGCAAAAAAAAATCTGAATTAGCAAAAAAAAAAAATATGAATTAGAAAAAAAAAAAAAAATTAGCAAAAAAAAATAAAAATTAGCAAAAAAAAAATAAAAATAAAAAAAAAATTAGAAAAAAAAATCTAAATTAGCAAAAAAAAATAAAAAAAAATGAATTAAAAAAAGAACAAAAATATGAATTAGCAAAAAAAAAATATGAATGAGCAAAAAAAAAATCTGAATTAGCAAAAAAAATAAAAAAAAATATGAATTAGAAAAAAAAAATATGAATTAGCAAAAAAAAAAATATGAATTAGAAAAAAAAAATCTGAATTAGCAAAAAAAAATAAAAATTGGCAAAAAAAAAATTAGAAAAAAATCTGAATTAGCAAACAAAAAAATAAAAAAATAAATGAATTAGAAAAAAACAAAAATATGAATTAGCAAAAAAAAATATGAATGAGCAAAAAAAAATCTGAATTAGCAAAAAAAATAAAAAATATGAATTAGAAAAAAAAAATATGAATTAGCAAAAAGAAGAAAGAAAATATGAATTAGAAAAAAAAATCTGAATTAGCAAAAAAAAAATAAAAATTGGCAAAAAAAAAACTGAATTAGCAAAAAAAAAAAAAAAAAAATCTGAATTAGCAAAAAAAAAATAAAAATTAGCAAAAAAAAAAATTAGAAAAAAATCTGAATTAGCAAAAAAAAATGAATTAGAAAAAAAAATATGAATTAGCAAAAAAAAATAATATGAATTAGCAAAAAAAAAAATCTGAATTAGCAAAAAAAAAAAAAAAAATCTGGATTAGCAAAAGAAAAAAAAAATAAAAAAAAAATATGAATGAGGAAAAAAAAATCTGAATTAGCAAAAAAAAAATAAAAAAAACTATGAATTAGCAAAAAAAATATATATATATTAGCAAAAAAAAAAAATCCGAATTAGCAAAAAAAAAAAAAAAAAAAAAAAAATCTGAATTAGCAAAAAAAAAAAAAAAAATATGAATTAGAAAAAAAAATCTGAATTAGCAAAAAAAAAAAACCAAATCAGAATTAGCAAAAAAAAAAAAAAAAAAATTAGGAAAAAAAAAAAATTAGAAAAAAAATCTGAATTAGCAAAAAAAAATGAATTAGAAAAAAAAATATGAATTAGCAAAAAAAAAAAAAAAATCTGAATTAGCAAAAAAAAAAGAAAAATCTGAATTAGCAAAAAAAAAAAAAAAAAAAATGAATGAATGAGCAAAAAAAAATCTGAATTAGCAAAAAAAAAAAATATGAATAGAAAAAAAATATATATTAGCAAAAAAAAATATGAATTAGCAAAAAACTGTATTAGCAAAAAAAAAAAAAAAATCCGAATTAGCAAAAAAAAAAAAAAAAAAATTTGAATTAGCAAAAAAAAATCTGAATTAGCAAAAAAAAAAATATATATGAATTAGCAAAAAAAAATATATGAATTAGCAAAAAAAAAAAAAAAATCTGAATTAGCAAAAAAAAAAAAAAAACAAAAATATGAATTAGAAAAAAAAACAAAATCTGAATTAGCAAAAAAAAAATTAGAAAAAAATCTGAATTAGCAAAAAAAAAATGAATTAGAAAAAAAAAATATAAATTAGCGAAAAAAAATAAAATAAAAAACTGAATTAGCAAAAAAAAAATTCGAGTTAGCAAAAAAAATGTGGATTAGCAAAAAAAAAAAAAAATATGAATGAGCAAAAAAAAATCTGAATTAGCAAAAAAAAAATATGAATTAGAAAAAAAAATAAAAATTAGCAAAAAAAATAAAAATTAGCAAAAAAAAAATAAAAATAAAAAAAAATTAGAAAAAAAATCTAAATTAGCAGAAAAAAAATGAATTAGAAAAAAAACAAAAATATGAATTAGCAACAAAAAAATATGAATGAGCAAAAAAAAATCTGAATTAGCAAAAAAAATAAAAAAAATATGAATTAGAAAAAAAAAATATGAATTAGCAAAAAAAATAAAAAAAATATGAATTAGCAAAAAGAAAAAAGAAAATATGAATTAGAAAAAAAAAATCTGAATTAGCAAAAAAAAAAAATAAAAATTGGCAAAAAAAAAACTGAATTAGCAAAAAAAAAAAAAAAAAAAAAAAAATCTGAATTGGCAAAAAAAAAAAAAAATTAGAAAAAAAATCTGAATTAGCAAAAAAAAAATGAATTAGAAAAAAAAATATGAATTAGCAAAAAAAAATAATATGAATTAGCAAAAAAAAAAAAAAATCTGAATTAGCAAAAAAAAAAAAAAAAAATCTGGATTAGCAAAAAAAAAAAAATAATAAATAAAAGAAATAAATAAATATGAATGAGGAAAAAAAATCTGAATTAGCAAAAAAAAATAAAAAAAACTATGAATTAGCAAAAAAAATATATATATATAGCAAAAAAAAAATATGAATTAGCAAAAAAAAATAAAATAAAAAACTGAATTAGAAAAAAAAATCCGAATTAGCAAAAAAAATATATATATATGAATTAGCAAAAAAAAAATATATGAATTAGCAAAAAAAAAAAAAAAAAATCTGAATTAGCAAAAAAAAAATATGAATTAGAAAAAAAAAATATTAATTAGCAAAAAAAAATCTGAATTAGCAAAAAAAAAAAACAAATCTGAATTAGCAAAAAAAAAAAAAACTAAAAATTAGCAAAAAAAAAAAAATTAGAAAAAAAATCTGAATTAGAAAAAAAAAATATGAATTAGAAAAAAACAAAAAAATATGAATTAGCAAAAAAAAAAAAAGGAAAAAAATTGAATTAGCAAAAAAAAAAAAAAATCTGAATTAGCAAAAAAAAAAATCTGATTTAGCAAAAAAAAAAAAAATATGAATTAGCAAAAAAAAAATATGAATTAGCAAAAAAAATCTGAATTAGCAAAAAACAAAAATCTGAATTAGCAAAAAAAAAAAAAAAATCTGAATTAGCAAAAAAAAAATGAATTAGCAAAAAAAAATATGAATGAGCAAAAAAAATCTGAATTATCAAAAAAATCTGAATTAAAATAAAATAAAAAAAAATATGACTTAAAAAAAAAAAAAATATGAATTAGAAAAAAACAATATGAATTAGCAAAAAAAAAAAAAATCCGAATTAGCAAAAAAAAAAAAAAAATTGTGAATTAGCAAAAAAAAAAAAAATATGAATGAGGAAAAAAAAATCT
The DNA here is from genome assembly GCA_963930735.1 of Dioctria linearis. Classification (NCBI taxonomy): domain Eukaryota; kingdom Metazoa; phylum Arthropoda; class Insecta; order Diptera; family Asilidae; genus Dioctria; species Dioctria linearis. The sequence continues at coordinate 11,907 of CAWVNZ010000863.1, read as the reverse complement.
GAATTAGCAAAAAAAAATAAAAAAAAAATATGAATTAGAAAAAAAAAATATGAATTAGCAAAAAAATAATATATGAATTAACAAAAAAAAAATATATGAATTAGCAAAAAAAAAAAAAAATCTGAATTAGCAAAAACAAAAAAACAAAAATATGAATTAGAAAAAAAAATCTGAATTAGCAAAAAAAAAAAAACAAATCTGAATTAGCAAAAAAAAAAAAATAAAAATTAGCAAAAAAAAATAAAAAAAAAATTAGAAAAAAATATCTGAATTAGCAAAAAAAAAAATTAATTAAAAAAAAATGAATTAGAAAAAAAAAAAAAATCTGAATTAGCAAAAAAAAAAAAACAAAAATATGAATTAGAAAAAAAACAAAATCTGAATTAGCAAAAAAAAAAAAACCAAATCTGAATTAGCAAAAAAAAAATAAAAATTAGCAAAAAAAAAATAAAAATAAAAAAAAAATTAGAAAAAAAAATCTAAATTAGCAAAAAAAAATGAATTAGAAAAAAAACAAAAATATGAATTAGCAAAAAAAAAATATGAATGAGCAAAAAAAAAATCTGAATTAGCAAAAAAAATAAAAAAAATATGAATTAGCAAAAAAAAAAACAAAAATATGAATTAGAAAAAAAACAAAATCTGAATTAGCAAAAAAAAAAAAAACCAAATCTGAATTAGCAAAAAAATAAAAAAAAAATTAGCAAAAAAAAAAAAAAATTAGAAAAAAATCTGAATTAGCAAAAAAAAATGAATTAGAAAAAAAAATATGAATTAGCAAAAAAAAATAATATGAATTAGCAAAAAAAAAAAAAAAAATCTGAATTAGCAAAAAAAAAAAAAAATCTGGATTAGCAAAAAAAAAAAAAAAAATAAAAAAAAAAAAATAGAAAAAAAAATCTACATTAGCAAAACAAAATAAAAAAATAAATGAATTAGAAAAAAACAAAAATATAAATTAGCAAAAAAAAAAATTAGAAATAAATCTGAATTAGCAAAAAAAAAAACTGAATTAGCAAAAAAAAAAATCTGAATTAGCAAAAAAAAAAATCTTAGTTAGCAAAACAAAAAAAAATATGAATTAAAAAAAAAATATGAATTAGCAAAAAAAAAAAAAGAAAAAAATTTGAATTAGCAAAAAAAAATCTGAATTAGCAAAAAAAAAAAAAAAAACTCTGAATTAGCAAAAAAAAAAATATATATGAATTAGCAAAAAAAAAATATATGAATTAGCAAAAAAAAAAAAAATCTGAATTAGCAAAAAAAAAAAAAAAAAATACGAATTAGAAAAAAAACAAAATCTGAATTAGCAAAAAAAATATAAAAATTAGCAAAAAAAAAAATTAGAAAAAAATCTGAATTAGCAAAAAAAAAAAAATTAGAAAAAAAAATATAAATTAGCAAAAAAAAATAAAATAAAAAACTAAATTAGCAAAAAAAACATTCGAGTTAGCAAAAAAAAAAAAATGTGGATTAGCAAAAAAAAAAAAAATATGAATGCGCAAAAAAAAATCTGAATTAGCAAAAAAAAAAAAAAAAGAATTAGAAAAAAAAAATAAAAATTAGCAAAAAAAAAATAAAAATTAGCAAAAAAAAAAATAAAAATAAAAAAAAAATGAATTAGAAAAAAAACAAAAATATGAATTAGCAAAAAAAAAATATGAATGAGCAAAAAAAAATCTGAATTAGCAAAAAAAATAAAAAAAATATGAATTAGAAAAAAAAAAATATGAATTAGCAAAAAAAAAAAAATATGAATTAGAAAAAAAAAATCTGAATTAGCAAAAAAAAATAAAAATTGGCAAAAAAAAAATTAGAAAAAAATCTGAATTAGCAAGCAAAAAAATAAAAAAATAAATGAATTAGAAAAAAACAAAAATATAAATTAGCAAAAAAAAATATGAATGAGCAAAAAAAAAAATAAAAATAAAAAAAAAATGAATTAGAAAAAAAACAAAAATATGAATTAGCAAAAAAAAAATATGAATGAGCAAAAAAAAATCTGAATTAGCAAAAAAAATAAAAAAATATGAATTAGAAAAAAAAAATGAATTAGCAAAAAGAAAAAAGAAAATATGAATTAGAAAAAAAAATCTGAATTAGCAAAAAATAAATAAAAATTGGCAAAAAAAAAACTGAATTAGCAAAAAAAAAAAAAAAAAATCTGAATTAGCAAAAAAAAAATAAAAATTAGCAAAAAAAAAAATTAGAAATAAATCTGAATTAGCAAAAAAAATGAATTAGAAAAAAAAATATGAATGAGCAAAAAAAAATCTGAATTAGCAAAAAAAAAAAAAATATGAATGAGCAAAAAAAAATCTGAATTAGCAAAAAAAAAAAAAATATGAATTAGAAAAAAAAAATAAAAATTAGCAAAAAAAAATAAAAAATTAGCAAAAAAAAAAATAAAAATAAAAAAAAAATGAATTAGAAAAAAAAACAAAAATATGAATTAGCAAAAAAAAAATATGAATGAGCAAAAAAAAATCTGAATTAGCAAAAAAAATAAAAAAATATGAATTAGAAAAAAAAAATATGAATTAGCAAAAAGAAAAAAGAAAATATGAATTAGAAAAAAAATCTGAATTAGCAAAAAAAAAATAAAAATTGGCAAAAAAAAAACTGAATTAGCAAAAAAAAAAAAAAAAAATCTGAATTAGCAAAAAAAAAATAAAAATTAGCAAAAAAAAAAATTAGAAATAAATCTGAATTAGCAAACAAAAAAATGAATTAGAAAAAAAAATATGAATTAGCAAAAAAAATAATATGAATTAGCAAAAAAAAAAAAATCTGAATTAGCAAAAAAAAAATCTGGATTAGCAAAAGAAAAAAAAAATATGAATGAGGAAAAAAAATCTGAATTAGCAAAAAAAAATAAAAAAACTATGAATTAGCAAAAAAAATATATATATAATAGCAAAAAAAAAAATATGAATTAGCAAAAAAAAAAATAAAATAAAAAACTGAATTAGAAAAAAAATCCGAATTAGCAAAAAAAAAAAAAAAAAAAAAAAATCTGAATTAGCAAAAAAAAAAAAAAAATATGAATTAGAAAAAAAAAATCTGAATTAGCAAAAAAAAAACCAAATCTGAATTAGCAAAAAAAAAATAAAAATTAGGAAAAAAAAAAAAATTAGAAAAAAAATCTGAATTAGCAAAAAAAATGAATTAGAAAAAAAAATATGAATTAGCAAAAAAAAAAAAAAAATCTGAATTAGCAAAAAAAAAAAGAAAAATCTGAATTAGCAAAAAAAAAAAAAAAAAAAAAAATGAATGAATGAGCAAAAAAAAATCTGAATTAGCAAAAAAAAAAAAAAATATGAATAGAAAAAAAATATATATTAGCAAAAAAAAATATGAATTAGCAAAAAACTGTATTAGCAAAAAAAAAAACATTCGAATTAGCAAAAAAAAAAAAAAAAAAAAATTTGAATTAGCAAAAAAAAATCTGAATTAGCAAAAAAAAATATATATGAATTAGCAAAAAAAAAAAATATATGAATTAGCAAAAAAAAAAAAATCTGAATTAGCAAAAAACAAAAATATGAATTAGAAAAAAAAAACAAAATCTGAATTAGCAAAAAAAAATATAAAAATTAGCAAAAAAAAAATTAGAAAAAAATCTGAATTAGCAAAAAAAAATGAATTAGAAAAAAAAATATAAATTAGCAAAAAAAAATAAAATAAAAAACTGAATTAGCAAAAAAAAAATTCGAGTTAGCAAAAAAAAAAAAAATGTGGATTAGCAAAAAAAAAAAATATGAATGAGCAAAAAAAAATCTGAATTAGCAAAAAAAAAAATATGAATTAGAAAAAAAATAAAAATTAGCAAAAAAAAATAAAAATTAGCAAAAAAAAAAAAAATAAAAATAAAAAAAAAATTAGAAAAAAAAATCTAAATTAGCAAAAAAAAATGAATTAGAAAAAAAACAAAAATATGAATTAGCAAAAAAAAAATATGAATGAGCAAAAAAAAAATCTGAATTAGCAAAAAAAATAAAAAAAATATGAATTAGAAAAAAAAAATATGAATTAGCAAAAAAAAAAAAGAAAATATGAATTAGAAAAAAAAAATCTGAATTAGCAAAAAAAAAATAAAAATTGGCAAGAAAAAAAATTAGAAAAAATCTGAATTAGCAAAAAAAAAATTAATTAGAAAAAAAATATAAATTAGCAAAAAAAATAAAATAAAAAACTAAATTAGCAAAAAAAAAATTCGAGTTAGCAAAAAAAAAAAAATGTGGATTAGCAAAAAAAAAAAATATGAATGAGCAAAAAAAAATCTGAATTAGCAAAAAAAAAAAATATGAATTAGAAAAAAAAAAATAAAAATTAGCAAAAAAAAATAAAAATTAGCAAAAAAAAAAATAAAAATAAAAAAAAAATTAGAAAAAAAAATCTAAATTAGCAAAAAAAAATAAAAAAAAATGAATTAGAAAAAAAACAAAAATATGAATTAGCAAAAAAAAAAATATGAATGAGCAAAAAAAAATCAGAATTAGCAAAAAAAATAAAAAAAATATGAATTAGAAAAAAAAAATATGAATTAGCAAAAAAAAAAAATATGAATTAGAAAAAAAAAATCTGAATTAGCAAAAAAAAATAAAAATTGGCAAAAAAAAAAATTAGAAAAAAATCTGAATTAGCAAACAAAAAAATAAAAAAATAAATGAATTAGAAAAAAACAAAAATATGAATTAGCAAAAAAAAATATGAATGAGCAACAAAAAATCTGAATTAGCAAAAAAAATAAAAAAATATGAATTAGAAAAAAAAAATATGAATTAGCAAAAAAAATAAAAAAACTATGAATTAGCAAAAAAAATATATATATAATAGCAAAAAAAAAAATCTGAATTAGCAAAAAAAAAAAAAAAATATGAATTAGAAAAAAAAAATCTGAATTAGCAAAAAAAAAAACCAAATCTGAATTAGCAAAAAAAAAATAAAAATTAGGAAAAAAAAAAAAAATTAGAAAAAAAATCTGAATTAGCAAAAAAAATGAATTAGAAAAAATAATATGAATTAGCAAAAAAAAAAAAAAAATCTGAATTAGCAAAAAAAAATAAAAATTGGCAAAAAAAAAATTAGAAAAAAATCTGAATTAGCAAACAAAAAAATAAAAAAATAAGAATTAGAAAAAAACAAAAATTTGAATTAGCAAAAAAAAATATGAATGAGCAACAAAAAATCTGAATTAGCAAAAAAAATAAAAAAATATGAATTAGAAAAAAAAAATATGAATTAGCAAAAAGAAAAAAGAAAATATGAATTAGAAAAAAAAATCTGAATTAGCAAAAAAAAAAAATAAAAATTGGCAAAAAAAAACTGAATTAGCAAAAAAAAAAAAAAAAATCTGAATTAGCAAAAAAAAAAAAAAAAAAATTAGCAAAAAAAAAAAAATTAGAAAAAAAATCTGAATTAGCAAAAAAAAAATGAATTAGAAAAAAAAATATGAATTAGCAAAAAAAAAATAATATGAATTAGCAAAAAAAAAAAAATATGAATTAGCAAAAAAAAAAGAAAAAATCTGGATTAGCAAAAGAAAAAAAAATAAATAAAAAAAAAAAAAATATGAATGAGGAAAAAAAATCTGAATTAGCAAAAAAAAAATAAAAAAAACTATGAATTAGCAAAAAAAATATATATATATTAGCAAAAAAAAAATATGAATTAGCAAAAAAAAATAAAATAAAAAACTGAATTAGAAAAAAAAATCCGAATTAGCAAAAAAAAAAAAAAAATCTGAATTAGCAAAAAAAATATGAATTAGAAAAAAAAAATCTGAATTAGCAAAAAAAAAAAACCAAATCTGAATTAGCAAAAAAAAATAAAAATTAGGAAAAAAAAAAAAAATTAGAAAAAAAATCTGAATTAGCAAAAAAAAATGAATTAGAAAAAAAAATATGAATTAGCAAAAAAAAAAAAAATCTGAATTAGCAAAAAAAAAAAGAAAAATCTGAATTAGCAAAAAAAAAAAAAAAAAAAAAAATGAATGAATGAGCAAAAAAAAATCTGAATTAGCAAAAAAAAAAATATGAATAGAAAAAAAATATATATTAGCAAAAAAATATGAATTAGCAAAAAACTGTATTAGCAAAAAAAAAAAAAAAAATCCGAATTAGCAAAAAAAAAAAGAAAAAAATTTGAATTAGCAAAAAAAAAAATCTGAATTAGCAAAAAAAAAATATACATGAATTAGCAAAAAAAAAATATATGAATTAGCGAAAAAAAAAAAATCTGAATTAGCAAAAAAAAAAAAACAAAAATATGAATTAGAAAAAAAAAAACAAAATCTGAATTAGCAAAAAAAAATATAAAAATTAGCAAAAAAAAAATTAGAAAAAAATCTGAATGAACAAAAAAAAAATGAATTAGAAAAAAAAATATAAATTAGCAAAAAAAAATAAAATAAAAAACTGAATTAGCAAAAAAAAAATTCGAGTTAGCAAAAAAAAAAAAAAAAATGTGGATTAGCAAAAAAAAAAAAATATGAATGAGCAAAAAAAAATCTGAATTAGCAAAAAAAAAAAATATGAATTAGAAAAAAAAATAAAAATTAGCAAAAAAAAAATAAAAATTAGCAAAAAAAAAAAATAAAAATAAAAAAAAAATTAGAAAAAAAATCTAAATTAGCAAAAAAAAAAATGAATTAGAAAAAAAACAAAAATATGAATTAGCAAAAAAGAAATATGAATGAGCAAAAAAAAATCTGAATTAGCAAAAAAAATAAAAAAAATATGAATTAGAAAAAAAAATATGAATTAGCAAAAAAAAAAAAAAATATGAATTGGAAAAAAAAAATCTGAATTAGCAAAAAAAAAAAAAAAAAATTGGCAAAAAAAAATTAGAAAAAAATCTGAATTAGCAAAAAAAAAAAAAAAAAAAATAAATGAATTAGAAAAAAACAAAAATATGAATTAGCAAAAAAAATATGAATGAGCAAAAAAAAAATCTGAATTAGCAAAAAAAATAAAAAAAGATGAATTAGAAAAAAAAAATATGAATTAGCAAAAAGAAAAAAGAAAATATGAATTAGAAAAAAAAAATTTGAATTAGCAAAAAAAAAAAAATAAAAATTGGCAAAAAAAAACTGAATTAGCAAAAAAAAAAAAAAAATCTGAATTAGCAAAAAAAAAATAAAAATTAGCAAAAAAAAAAAAATTAGAAAAAAAATCTGAATTAGCAAAAAAAAATGAATTAGAAAAAAAAATATGAATTAGCAAAAAAAAAAATATGAATTAGCAAAAAAAAAAAAATCTGAATTAGCAAAAAAAAAAAAAAAAAATCTGGATTAGCAAAAAAAAAAAAAAATAATAAATAAAAAAAAAAAAAAAATATGAATGAGGAAAAAAAAATCTGAATTAGCAAAAAAAAAAAAAAAAAAAACTATGAATTAGCAAAAAAAATATATATATATTAGCAAAAAAAAAATAGGAATTAGCAAAAAAAAACTAAAATAAAAAACTGAATTAGAAAAAAAAATCCGAATTAGCAAAAAAAAATATATATATGAATTAGCAAAAAAAAATATATGAATTAGCAAAAAAAAAAAAAAAAAATCTGAATTAGCAAAAAAAAAAACAAAAATATGAATTAGAAAAAAAAACAAAATCTGAATTAGCAAAAAAAAAACCAAATCTGAATTAGCAAAAAAATAAAAAAAAAAAATTAGCAAAAAAAAAAAAAAATAGAAAAAAATCTGAATTAGCAAAAAAAAATGAATTAGAAAAAAAAATATGAATTAGCAAAAAAAAATAATATGAATTAGCAAAAAAAAAAAAAAAATCTGAATTAGCAAAAAAAAAAAAAAAAAAATCTGGATTAGCAAAAAAAAAAAATAAAAAAAAAAAATAGAAAAAAAATCTACATTAGCAAAACAAAATAAAAAAATAAATGAATTAGAAAAAACAAAAATATGAATTAGCAAAAAAAAAATATGAATGAGCAAAAAAAAATCTGAATTAGCAAAAAAAAAAAAATATGAATTAGAAAAAAAAATATGAATTAGCAAAAAAAAAAAAAAAATATGAATTAGAAAAAAAAAATCTGAATTAGCAAAAAAAAAAACTGAATTAGTAAAAAAAAAAATCTGAATTAGCAAAAAAAAAAATCTTAGTTAGCAAAACAAAAAAAAATATGAATTAAAAAAAAAAATATGAATTAGCAAAAAATAAAAAGAAAAAAAATTTGAATTAGCAAAAAAAAATCTGAATTAGCAAAAAAAAAAAAAAAAACTCTGAATTAGCAAAAAAAAAAAATATATATGAATTAGCAAAAAAAAATATATGAATTAGCAAAAAAAAAAAAAATCTGAATTAGCAAAAAAAAAAAAAAAAAACAAAAATATGAATTAGAAAAAAAAAAACAAAATCTGAATTAACAAAAAAAAATATAAAAATTAGCAAAAAAAAAAAATTAGAAAAAAATCTGAATTAGCAAAAAAAAAATTAATTAGAAAAAAAAATATAAATTAGCAAAAAAAAATAAAATAAAAAACTAAATTAGCAAAAAAAAAAATTCGAGTTAGCAAAAAAAAAAAAAAATGTGATTAGCAAAAAAAAAAAAAATATGAATGAGCAAAAAAAAAATCTGAATTAGCAAAAAAAATAAAAAAAAAATATGAATTAGAAAAAAAAATATGAATTAGCAAAAAAAAAAAAACATGAATTAGAAAAAAAAAATCTGAATTAGCAAAAAAAAAAATAAAAATTGGCAAAAAAAAAAATTAGAAAAAAATCTGAATTAGCAAACAAAAAAATAAAAAAATAAATGAATTAGAAAAAAAACAAAAATATGAATTAGCAAAAAAAAAATATGAATGAGCAAAAAAAAATCTGAATTAGCAAAAAAAATAAAAAAATATTAATTAGAAAAAAAAATATGAATTAGCAAAAAGAAAAAAGAAAATATGAATTAGAAAAAAAAAATCTGAATTTGCAAAAAAAAAATAAAAATTGGCAAAAAAAAAAACTGAATTAGCAAAAAAAAAAAAAATCTGAATTAGCAAAAAAAAAATAAAAATTAGCAAAAAAAAAAACATTAGAAAAAAAATCTGAATTAGCAAAAAAAAAAAATGAATTAGAAAAAAAATATGAATTAGCAAAAAAAATAAATATGAATTAGCAAAAAAAAAAAAATCTGAATTAGAAAAAAAAAAAAAAAATCTGGATTAGCAAAAAAAAAAAAAAATATGAATGAGGAAAAAAAAATCTGAATTAGCAAAAAAAAATAAAAAAAAACTATGAATTAGCAATAAAAATATATATATATTAGCAAAAAAAAAAATATGAATTAGCAAAAAAAAAAAAAATAAAAAACTGAATTAGAAAAAAAATCCGAATTAGCAAAAAAAAAAAAGACAAATCTGAATTAGCAAAAAAAAAAAAAAATATGAATTAGAAAAAAAAAATCTGAATTAGCAAAAAAAAAAAACCAAATCTGAATTAGCAAAAAAAAAATAAAAATTAGGAAAAAAAAAAAAAATTAGAAAAAAAATCTGAATTAGCAAAAAAAAAATGAATTAGAAAAAAAAAATATGAATTAGCAAAAAAAAAAAAAAAATCTGAATTAGCAAAAAAAAAAAGAAAAATCTGAATTAGCAAAAAAAAAAAAAAAAAAAAAAAAAAAAAAAATGAATGAATGAGCAAAAAAAAAATCTGAATTAGCAAAAAAAAAAAAAATATATGAATAGAAAAAAAAATATATATTAGCAAAAAAAAATATGAATTAGCAAAAAACTGTATTAGCAGAAAAAAAAAAAAAAAAATCCGAATTAGCAAAAACAAAAAAAAAAAAAAAAAAATTTGAATTAGCAAAAAAAAAATCTGAATTAGCAAAAAAAAATATATATGAATTAGCAAAAAAAAAAAAAAATATATGAATTAGCAAAAAAAAAAAAAAAATCTGAATTAGCAAAAAAAAAAAAAACAAAAATATGAATTAGAAAAAAAAAACAAAATCTGAATTAGCAAAAAAAAATATTAAAAATTAGCAAAAAAAAAATTAGAAAAAAATCGGAATTAGCAAAAAAAAATGAATTAGAAAAAAAAATATAAATTAGCAAAAAAAAATAACATAAAAAACTGAATTAGCAAAAAAAAGAATTCGAGTTAGCAAAAAAAAAAGAAAAATGTGGATTAGCAAAAAAAAAAAATATGAATGAGCAAAAAAAAAAAATACAGAATTGACAAAAAAAAATATGAATTAGAAAAAAAAATAAAAATTAGCAAAAAAAAAAAAATAAAAATAAAAAAAAAAAATTAGAAAAAAAAATCTAAATTAGCAAAAAAAAAATGAATTAGAAAAAAAACAAAAATATGAATTAGCAAAAAAAAAAATATGAATGAGCAAAAAAAAAAAATCTGAATTAGCAAAAAAAATAAAAAAAATATGAATTAGAAAAACAATCTGAATTAGCCAAAAAAAAAAACAAAAATATGAATTAGAAAAAAAACAAAATCTGAATTAGCAAAAAAAAAAAAAAACCAAATCTGAATTAGCAAAAAAAAAAAAAAAAAAAAAAATTAGCAAAAAAAAAAAAAATTAGAAAAAAATCTGAATTAGCAAAAAAAAATGAATTAGAAAAAAAAAAATATGAATTAGCAAAAAAAAAATAATATGAATTAGCAAAAAAAAAAAAAAAAAAATCTGAATTAGCAAAAAAAAAAAAAAAAAATCTGGATTAGCAAAAAAAAAAAAAAAAATAAAAAAAAAAAAAAATAGAAAAAAAATCTACATTAGCAAAACAAAATAAAAAAATAAATGAATTAGAAAAAAACAAAAATATGAATTAGCAAAAAAAAAAAATATGAATGAGCAAAAAAAATCTGAATTAGCAAAAAAAAAAAAATATGAATTAGCAAAAAAAAAAAAAAATATGAATTAGCAAAAAAAAAAAAAATATGAATTAGAAAAAAAAAATCTGAATTAGCAAAAAAAAAAACTGAATTAGCAAAAAAAAAAATCTGAATTTGCAAAAAAAAAAAATCTTAGTTAGCAAAACAAAAAAAATATGAATTAAAAAAAAAATATGAATTAGCAAAAAAAAAAAGAAAAAAATTTGAATTAGCAAAAAAAATCTGAATTAGCAAAAAAAAAAAAAAAAAACTCTAAATTAGCAAAAAAAAAATATATATGAATTAGCAAAAAAAAAATATATGAATTAGCAAAAAAAAAAAAAAATCTGAATTAGCAAAAAAAAAAAAAACAAAAAATATGAATTAGAAAAAAAAAAACAAAATCTGAATTAGCAAAAAAAATATAAAAATTAGCAAAAAAAAAAAATTAGAAAAAAAATCTGAATTAGCAAAAAAAAAAAAATGAATTAGAAAAAAAAATATAAATTAGCAAAAAAAAAATAAAATAAAAAACTAAATTAGCAAAATAAAAAAATTCGAGTTAGCAAAAAAAAAAAAAATGTGGATTAGCAAAAAAAAAAAAAAATATGAATGAGCAAGAAAAAAATCTGAATTAGCAAAAAAAAAAAATATGAATTAAGAAAACAAAAAAATAAAAATTAAAAAAAAAAATAAAAATTAGCAAAAAAAAAAATAAAAATAAAAAAAAAATTAGAAAAAAAAAATCTAAATTAGCAAAAAAAAATAAAAAAAAATGAATTAAAAAAAGAACAAAAATATGAATTAGCAAAAAAAAAAATATGAATGAGCAAAAAAAAAAATCTGAATTAGGCAAAAAAAAATAAAAAAAAATATGAATTAGAAAAAAAAAAATATGAATTAGCAAAAAAAAAAAAAATATGAATTAGAAAAAAAAAATCTGAATTAGCAAAAAAAAATAAAAATTGGCAAAAAAAAAATTAGAAAAAAATCTGAATTAGCAAACAAAAAAATAAAAAAATAAATGAATTAGAAAAAAACAAAAATATGAATTAGCAAAAAAAAATAT